>WJFF01000058.1:102014-112884 GCA_011800825.1 Fonsecaea pugnacius | reverse complement strand
AAGCCCAAGCCATCCTCCCTTCCCCCTCCTCTTGTATTCATGTCAAAGTATATCCTTTCTTGACCCCTCCGGCAGACCGAGTACACATTCCACCAAAGATAACAGTAATAAACAGTAAACAGTGCAGACTGAGAGCACCTGAAGCGAAAGGATCATAATGTCTATATACATGAGGATCAAAGGAAGGCATAATGCGTTTGAACCTAACCCGCATCTTCACCTGGGTAGCTAGCGTCGTTCATCGTCGTGTGTCATGTCGTGGCGTCTTTCAATACTGGGGAAACCCAAAATTGGAATCCTCAGGGGCAAAGCCAAAGCCGCTGGCGCTGGCGTTGTACATGGCATTCTGGGAGGTGGCGTCGACGTTGACATAGGCGTCAGCATTGAGCATGTTGTCGTAAAACAATGGCTCTTGCGTGAGGTCCAACATGGGTATGGCTTGGCTCTGCATCATGTCGTCGTCGGTGAGCTCGTAGTTGGCGCTGTCCATGCCGCCGTTGTTGTTGGAGGGGTTGTTGGCACTCGACGCGCATTTGATGTGTTCATTGACCACAGCAGCCTGGAAGGTCGTGTCGGGGACGTTGATGTCTTGGACAATCACGCGGCCGTTGACGTTGAGCTCAAGCTCTTCGTACATCCAGTGCTTGAGAAACTCCATGGGCGGTGTGTTGCCGCCACCCATGCCGCCGCGACCTTCGCTCTTCTTGCCTCGCCCTCCACGTCGATTCTTGCACGGGTTGAAGTGGGCCCGGCGCAAGTGGGCGGCGGCGTTGTAGTTGGCCCCGTACGTCTTGCGGCTGCGGCATGCCTTGCAGTTGGACAAAAACTTGCCGTCAGCCGACGCGTCCTTGCAGATCCACACGCGGCGCACTTGGGAGTGGTGCCGCTCAATGTGTCGACGAAGCTCGTGGTCGCCGTGGAAGCCCTGAGGTTGATCGTTACAGAACTGGCAGAAGGTCGTCTTACGAGGAGGTTGTTGTCGGACCGTGCGCGTGATCTCTGCCTTGTGTTTTACTGTACCGTCGGCGCCTTGGACGGCGATGAGCTTGGGTGCTGGGATCTCGGTTGAGTGCAACGACGACGACACCTGGTGAGCACGCTCCATCTTGGGAGCCAGCGGTCGTGAGACTGTGTTACTGCTACGAGGAATGACTTCCTGAGGAAGTCCTCGTGCCGACGACATATGAGACTCTGACAAAATAGAAACCGATGAAGCATCACTTCCAGAGGAAGGTGATTTCTTCATCTCAAAACTAGAAGGAGAGGATGATGACTGAAGCTCATCATCAAAGGAAAAACGCGAAAACTCATTGTAACCGACAGAAGAAGTAAAGGAAAATTGTCGCGCCGACTCGTTATCCTGGGGATACCGAGACTCGGCCATCATACTGCTCGAGGCTTTGTGATCTTTCGGCATCGACATCGAGTCCATGCGAAACATCCCAAAACCCTCGCAGAGAACATCATTTGTGTTGCTTCGAGACATGGGCTCCGACAACACGGTTGACGGAGCTGTCATGCTCGAATCACTCGTCGCCGTCATCGGAGTAAAAACTCCTCCTGGCGACTCTATCGCTGAAGAATACGGAGATGTGAGCTGAGCCATCTGGTTGATGTGGAACTCACCGCGCTCCACCACTGTGGGAGGCGTCAACGAGATGGTTGGGGGCGTCTGATGAAAGTCGTCCGAAGACTTGGCGAGAAAGTCCGCAGGAGACATGACCTGAACCTCTTCAATGAAGTGCAGATTGGATCCCAAGTATCTATTGGGGTATGAGGCGGCTGTGGAACCTCTCCGCTGCCAACTGTTGCGCCGGGGGATGGGCATCGGCTTGGTCGTTGCCGTCGTTGCCGTCGCGCTTGTGGTGGTCGTGGTTGAGGGAAGAGGTGAAGTTCGAACCAAGGGTCTGCCTGACTGGGTCCGCGAGGCAGACTGACCAACAGCTGGAGCTGAGACATGTCGCTCGAGGACATGGGCCGTAGGTGCCGACGAAGCCAGAGATACTGCCTTCTTTCTCGTCCGTCAACCAAAAAGGAGCGTGGGTAAAGTCAACAAAGGGGACGTACATGGACACTACGTTTGGACGCTGGCTCCATATCACCAACCATCACAGAGGATGCGGGTCGTTTTGAGGGAACCGAAGAACCGAATTCATGGGTCGAAGTCGTAGGGGAGTTCCTCATCTCAGCATTCATCGAGTTCCAGTAACGTGAGACCTGTTCGAGCTCGTCGGGGGAGAGATGCTGGATGGTCTGCTCGTAGGCGGCACGACAAGACCGAAGAAGCTCAATGACTTGATGAGCACCAGAGTCCATGTTGTCGACCATGGAGTAACCAAAAAAATATAGGTATCCAATTGGGAAAAGTGATGGCACTCCAAAAGAAGAATGGCAAGCAGCCAATCTGAAGGTGTGGTCAGTCAATTGGGGCTCCAGACAATCAGTTTGTCCTCCCCGATAAATGTAAAGAGACTCACAGTTGATGTTCGAAGAGGTAATAGAATATAGTGGATCAGTACAACAAAGTCCTTCGGAATCCAATTACAAGGGATCGACGAAGGTTGAAAAGGATGTAGTGAAGGGTCGTGTCAAAAATTGGGGTTGAGAAACAGCCTTGGAAGAAAGGAGGGACAGGCTCGGGGTGTTATAGGACCTGCTTCATTGCCAGATGGATGAGCGACGAGAAGTCCATGTGGGGATGCCAGTCTCCCTGACAGACCATGTGCCAGGACTCTAGGAGAATAATGACGGCAAACTGCCGCTTGGGCAAACTCGACGACCACCAAGCCGGGCAACACGTCCAGGGGGCCTTTGCTGATCTTTGGGGGGGGATGGGGGGGATGAACAACAGACGTTCCCAGGATCCTGATGGGCTGTAGAAAGTACCCGTCGCCTGATCCCTTGTTCGGACGCCTCCTTCTAGGCACTTTTTGACCCTAGATGCGCCCACCTCCCGAGTGTTCCATTCGCCTGTTCCATGCCAACTTCCCTCGGGGTCTGTGGCTCGTATCTGGGCGCGGGTCGACCCTGGTCCAGCCGGATTCAAGTGAACCTGCTTGCAAAGTTGCGGGTGGCCTGCATGCGCCATGGCCCATGGCTCCATCCCTAACACGCAACGGTGGGCAGATCTCGATTGGCTGCCTATGAGGGTTCTCCGAGGGACGACGATCACGGACTCCTGGTCGGCGGCTCATTGGGTGGCTGCGTGCAGCTGCAACTCGTCCTGGTCGCCTCACTTTGAAAATGCGCCCACTCCTCGAGTAAGATTGTTTGGTCTGATAATATGAAATTCATGCCCAACATGGCTCGGAACGACTCTCATTCGTCGTCCATGCGGATGAAACGGTGAACTGTGCATAATCTCGAGTTCCTCCATCACATGAGCCGAAGCACAGCAATCGACTCCGGTTGACCCTTTGGTTTGGCTCGCCAGTGCCTTGGAGAAGAGTACCACGCACTTGGCCGCAGCAGGGCCGTGATGAGAAAGTACTATGACCTGCATCAACTGCCGAAAGGGCCAGCAGAGTGGTCGGAAGAAAAAGAACTCTGCGTTCTCTGTGTAACCTCCGCAAGAGGCAGAAGTCAGTTTGGAACCGGGCCAACCACTGCAGATTGGGGCTGGCACGACTGGGTAGCTGGAGCAGCAGTTCATGTGGTCTTTGGTAGTTTGGAGAAACCGTGGTTCACGTCTCTCCTCGTCTCTCTTCGCTTAGGAGCAATGGAAGCAGGTACGTGAACCCGGGACCCGTTATCTGATTTGCTGCGCAGCTGGCCTTTGCAGCCCAACCCATCTTCTGTTGTAGAATGAATGTCTCGTTATCGTTAATGAGTCACCCTCTCTTCAATGCGCACAATGGTTCACATCTGTCACATGGAAGTGACAGTGCCGGTTTCCGCAGCGCTGGCGCAGGATCGAGCTTCTGGCGCAGATGGCGACGAGGTGGCGGACCGCAATTTGCAATTCATCAGCGATGGATGTGAACGAGCCTCGACTCTTGTCGACAAGGGTCCTTGTCCAGGGATAACATATCCGTCACCTGAGGAGGATAAGATCTGCTGAGGGATGGATGTGGCTGTCAGTGATAATCGCGCCACTCTTCCAAATATCATGACTTGCGGTGTGCAGCCTTGAGAACAGAGTCTTGATACAGCCTCACCGCCGTCGTGCAAAGTGAGGGCTAGTCCAGGTCGATTAGGGCTTCGGAATTGTCATTGTAAAGGATCGTCGACGCTGATCGTTGATCGATCCGTCACCCCATGCTTTGTTCCTGCTGATCATGTCGCTGAGATCGCGAGCTTAAGCTGGCATCAATCACACCGACTTCCGTTGGATGACGCAAACAATACAAGTAGATGAATAAGAGGCGCGCAGAGCATGAAGAATTACAGTCCTTGTACATAGAAGAAGAGGCTTGCCCTCGCCGTAACCACACAGAATGATCGACGTGGTGTAGCGTGGAAATGTGTCTATTCTATTGCGTCCACCACGACATACTCTACAAACACAACCTTGTTACCCATACCATCGCTTACATCGTTTCTACCACCGTTCCCCTCGTCTGTACTGTTGACCATCGCGATTTCATTTTCTCACAGCCTACGAGTAATGTCCACGCATGTCTGAACGGTTCGGCGCGGTCTCTTGACCATGGCGGAGGGTGTGTGGAACCGCACCTTCAACTTCGACTTCTGAAGCTTCGTAAGTCGCCACCTGTCCGTCTCTTCAGGGATCAGTGGCAACGGTGTCTGGAACCATTTTTCCCACGCGAAGCGCCATCCTTGTCGTCCCTGATGATCCTGTTATGCACATTCGCACCATGCCTCGTATCCACCTTCCGCAGCCACGCGGGACATGGTGTGTGACAATCCCCAGTCCCTACCATCCATTCGCACCCAAAATGCATGGCTTGCGCCAGAGATATGTTCTGGGAAAGGGACGCTCCGTGCACTTTGGTAGAGGTTGGCCTGACTCTCATCGTATGTCTGCGTAGTTTTGGCTTTCAGACCACCAACGAGGTCTGCAGACGATGCCCAACGTCTCTACTGCCACCGCATTATCCGTGGTGAGTCATTTTGTACCTTCAGTAGCCATCAATCTGGTCGTTAGGGTCATTGGCGATGCTGCTGCGAGCCTTGAAGCAGTGGAGGGAGACTTGTTATCTCGGTACGAAGAATGTACGAAGGACATGGGATAGTACTGGACTATTGAGAACGTGAGGGAAGGTAAGCCGACCCATACATAGAAGGTCTGCCGACAAGATGACTAAGCTGCAACTCGAGTTTGTTTACTCCTTGTCCCAATTTGGCATTGTCGGGTCATCGAAGACTTCTCGCCAGCGCTACAAACTCATCCCAACAATCTACCGGTAGCCAGACCCGGGATACACAACAATGTCGGTCGCAGCAATATTTTCAGATGCTCAGCGCTCTCTAGTGGGCCATAAGACATTGGCGAAACGACTGCGCCGCCTCGAAAACTCTCCAAACTTCGAAGCGCACACCAAACAATGCGTCTTCCGACTCCTCGAAGTTGCAAAATCCGAACCAGCAGGGTCCCGTGTCATCAAGTTCCTCACGACGTACCTCGCCAGCGATGACGCCTCGAATCAGATCTCTGCCACCATCCTGTTGGGCATCCTTCCGTTTCTCTGTGCCAAAGATAAGACGGTCCGATATCGAGCCACTCAACTGACCTGTCAGATCTTGGGTGTCCTGCAAGCCATCGATGATGATCTGTACAAGGTCATTAGACACGAGCTGATCAAGAGAATGAGAGACAAGGTCCCTGCTATACGCTTAGAGGCGGTGATGGCTCTGGGTCGTTTGGTGG
The DNA here is from genome assembly GCA_011800825.1 of Fonsecaea pugnacius. Classification (NCBI taxonomy): domain Eukaryota; kingdom Fungi; phylum Ascomycota; class Eurotiomycetes; order Chaetothyriales; family Herpotrichiellaceae; genus Fonsecaea; species Fonsecaea pugnacius. The sequence goes on along the minus strand of WJFF01000058.1, from coordinate 107,054 downwards.
AAAGTGAAATGGAAGATGGGGAGGATCAAGATTCAGACGAAGATGTCGCGCCTGGCTTACTGGACAAACTCCTCGATGTCCTCCAAAACGATACCAACGCGGACGTCAGAAGGGCGCTTCTCGTGAACATTCCAGCTACACCCAAGACCTTACCCTACCTACTCGAGCGAGCCAGAGATCGTGACGCTCCAACGAGACGTGCTCTGTATGCAAAACTGCTCCCTAGACTTGGCGATTTCCGACACCTGTCCTTGTCTATGCGGGAGAAGCTGTTGAGATGGGGCTTGAGAGACCGCGACGAGAGAGTCCGTGCGGCTGCGGCTCGTCTGTTTAGAGAATGCTGGATTGAGAACTGCGCCAGGACCGAGGCCGAGAAATCTGGGGACGCTGGGGACGCAAAGGATGACAAGGAACCCCACGTTGGCTTCTATGACCCAAGCATTCCTGCTCTTTTAGAGCTCCTCGAAAGAATTGACACTTTGAACACCGGCAACGAGGATGGCGTTGCTCGTGAAGCGATGAAAGAATTCTGGGCTGGTCGACCCGATTATCTCGATGCCGTCGGGTTTGACGACGAATTTTGGAACAATCTAACTCCGGAGTCAGCCTTTATGGCACGCACGTTCAATGATTACTGCCAGTCGAATCCAAACTATCAGGAGATGGTTCAAGAGAAAATGCCCGAGGTTACGCGGCTGGGCTTTCATCTCCAGAAACACATCAACGAGTTGCTCACACGTGTCAAAAACGCCAGGGAGTCGGACTCGGACGAAATGATCGCACTCCAAGCCGAGCAAGAGTTCATTGTGGAGCAGCTCTTGTACATTGCTCAGTCTCTGGACTATACAGATGAAATTGGCAGGAGAAAGATGTTTTCGTTGCTGCGACATGCATTATCCATGGCTGAATTACCAGATGAATGCACTCGACTCGCCGTGGAAGCCCTACGCCTCGTATGCAATCCGGATGCTGCTGGCGAGCGAGAGTTTACCTCGATTGTTCTCGAAGCCATCGCCGAAGTCCACGACAACATCGCTTCCTCTGACCTCGAAGATGAAGCTGATCCAGACGAGGAAGACAGTTTCGTCTCAGCCCGCAGCGAAGTCAGCGGTGACTCAACGCCCAGGAACGATCAAGCCAAGAACAAGCGCAATAAGCACCTGACCGACGAGGAGCAAGAAGCGAAAGCCATCAAGGAGATTGTCATCAACATGAAATGCCTCCATATCGCCCAGTGCATGCTGCAGAACGTATCAGGAAATCTGCAATCGAACATCGACCTGCGCACCATGTTCGACAATTTGGTGATTCCGGCCGTGCGATCCCATGAGGCCCTGATTCGCGAACGTGGCGTGCAATGCTTGGGATTGTGCTGTTTGCTTGAACCCAAGCTTGCCGACGAGAACATGCGGCTCTTCACGCTTTTGTTGAAGAGAGGGCACGAATCCTTGCAAGTCATGGCGCTGCAGATTCTTTGCGATATTCTGCTCGCACGAGGTCCGCCTTCGCCAACACACTCCGACTCCAACGAGCGCCCAGAATCCCCTGTCTCCACGACCGAGACAGCGGACGGCAATCCTGCGCCGAGCGCTACAATCGATGACCAGAGCAACACACTCTCCGGCCTTCTCTCGCCCTTTATCAAAGCCCTCTCACAAACCTTTGCGGACGAAGTTCGAGCCACGTCCACGGCCAGCTTGTGCAAACTCATGCTGTGCGGCTTCTATGTGGGTAACGAGGAACTATTTGATCAGATTGTTGAACGGGCAATCCACGGGGCAGCCAAGGGCTGGGAACTTTTGGAGAAGGTGAGAAATGCCGTTCTGGTGGACAAGGACCGAAGCAGGGAAAAGGGTGGCGACAAGAGTGGGGAAAAGGTCAAGGAGAGAGAAAAGGGAAGTATTGGAGTGAGTAGTGCGAGAACGAGCAATGAGGGTGTCGGCGATGGAGTTGAACGAGTCGTTGGCGAGGGCATGATGGAACCTTGAAGCCATTGCCATTTGGGAGAGGTCGTCTGTGGCCGACGATCAATTCATGTTTACGTACGTTGTACATGCAGCACTGCCGGAGTGGGTATTTACTGGACAGACAGGACGCGGCGTTTTTTGTTATAATGAGCAATCAGGACTTGTTTTGTATTGACAGCCCGGATCTCCGTCTCAATGGTGCTCCTGGTTCTGTTCCCCTCCCAAAAAATGGGTCAGCCCTTCCTCGAAACCAGAGCAATCAATTTCCCAAGTTGCGATGGATGATAACACACTCCCAAGAAGGGGGAGACAGTGAAAGAAATAGTAACGCCCCGACCCCGACATCGAATTTTAAAGTCGCATTTTATGAAGGCCCATCCCACGGTCGACCCACGTCGCGTTCCTTCATTGGTATTCCAGACACCTTTCTGGTGACCTGATGCTTTCTCAAAGTACAAGGATGGATTGTAATGTAAGGTCCATCCATCCATGCGAGGCAACATCGTCGCTTGTTTATTTAGAGGATACCCTGCTTCTGCAAATCCAGATAGATGCGCTCGGGCATGACGTTACCCTCGCCGTCCTCCATCTGGACGACCTGGTCGTCGCGGACCTCCTTCTCGCGCTTCTCCTTCTTGATCTTGTCCCACAGCTTGAGCGCGTCCTCGATCCCCGTGATCTCGCGGAACAGGCTGAGGCCACCGCCGCCCGCGGCGCCCGAGAGCGCCGACCCCGTGATGCCCAGGCACTTGAGGCCGTAGATGTGGCGGGCCTCGGAAAAGTGCTTGTCAAACGCCCGCCGGCCCATGTAGACGAAGTTGCCGCAGATCTCGCAGTTGAACTCGACGCCCAGGCCGTGCAGCTTGTAGAGCCAGTAGGGGATCGGCTTCCCGTCCCAGGCCAGGGGCAGTTTCAGCGGGTTGTAGATCTTCTCGTCGCCTTCGGAATCGGATCCGGAGTCGTCCCCACCAGTTCGTTTCCTGCCTGCTGCTTTGCGGTCAGACGCCGCGACGGCAGCATCGTCTTCGGCAAACAGGGCATCCAATTCAGCCTGTCGCTCCCGCTCCGTCATTCCTTGCTTGCGCTCCACGTTCACGCGCGTGTTGCTCCGTTCGTTGGAAAGGTAATCGGCGAGAGCGCGGATGCGATGTTCGTGCGCAGCGATGGCGCGCTCTTTGAGCGCCGTGCCTGATAGAGAAGGTGCTGTTGTAGGAGGGTTTGACGTTGCGGGTTTCGCACCGTTCGTGGCGGCATCGCCATTAGCAGTGGTCCGGGATTTCTTCGCTTTTGCGTTCTTGATATGTTTTTTGCCTGTCAAATGCGACTTGTATACATTCTGGTTTGTAAACTCTTTCTCGCAGTCCGGACACCATACTCCGGCACCGGTGCCTTCGGTTTGAGGACCCGACGACGCCGAGGCACTTGTTGACTCCTGCTCTTTCTGCTCTTTTGTCCAACCGGGCACTGTCCCCGCTTCCCACGCCGCGTCGAAATCCCTCTGATATCGTAGAAATAGTTTCGCGAGGTCTTCTAGCGGTCTCGTCCTCCGGATAAAGCTTTCGAGGTAGCTGTCGAGGCTGGCGACATATTGTAAATATTGGTCTGTGATTTTATGCTGGCGTTTGATGGGTAGCCGAGGGGGTTCGAAAGCGTCAAAGTTGTCAAGATACTGGAGATACGTCAGGCGCTTGACTCCGGGAAGGTTGAGGTAGTCCTCGTGCAGTTGCGTCAGGTCCAAAAACCGGCCGTTGGACTCTTCCCCGCTGAACATGTTGTCCACCTCGGAGGGAATGTACTCTCCTTCCTCAGGCCGGCGGCGCTTATAGGCGCGCTCGAGATTTTCGACCGGTTCATTGGGATAGCGACGGTGGAAATCTTTGACCTCGTCGAGTTGTTTGTAGAATTCTTCAAACGGCTCGCCCGTCGAGAGGGCCTGGACTTCTTTCAGGCGGAGACCCTCGGCGTCCTTGTATATGTCGAGCAAGCGCCTGGATTGCTCTTGAATGCGAGTCAGGAAGCCGTCTATTTGGTGGTCGCGCGTTAATCGGTCTTTGATCTGGGGCAAGGCGAGTTAGTGGTTGCGCTCCATCTCACGATCAATAAACAGCCAGACGTACATTTTTGGGGTCTTCTGCGACCCGGTCGGTGATCGCTTGCTCAAGCCGCTCCAGGTCCTCATGGAGGAACCTCTGGTCTTCTAAAATCATGTTGTCCTGCGGTCAAGTTGACGTAAAAGTGCTATGGCGAATATTTAATGTCGCGCTGTGGAAGGCGCAAGATTTTGGAGTCGGTTGGAGGCACATTAGGTACGGTGGAGTCTTTGCGGCAGATAACTCAGCCTTGTTTTCCAGCCTTGTTACTCAGCCTTGTGTCCTGTTCAGCCTCGCCACTTGACTGCGTGCGACTTGTGCAATGTTGGCAAGAGACTTTTTTTTTCGAATAGCATTCTGATATTGGACTCTTCCTACATAAATGAGCAAGCTCTAGACCATGTATGATACAAGTCCCACACTTCCCTATATGAGTCCCAACTGTTATCGATTCTCTGCTCAAAATGTTTACAGTTGAAGCAAGCAAGTCCACCTGATTGACGAGTAGTGTAAGAGCCCTCCATTGCCTCGAGGCACAGAGTCTTCGACAAACCATAGCACATATGGCGCCTTAGCGCAGCAGACTAGCACTTTGCAATACCATGGCGAGGTGAATCGTCAAACCCATTAATAAAACACCGGCGGCTTTGAAAAGGAACCGCAAACCCCCAGACCAGACTGCCTCTATCCATCGCCCTCGTCTGCCAATTTCCCAACTTTTTACCGCGATGACCTTCAAAAGGCCATGTCCCTGCCGCAACCAAAATCCAACGAATCATACCAATCTGACAACTACACGCACCAAAGGCACGTAAGACAGCAAAGGAACCCCCAAAAAACAATTGGCAGCAATCCGTGTTCAATATGCTGGAGTCGGAGTCGATTGAGAATGTTGACGAGGATTTCGAACCTTTCACCCACAATCACTTGAACGAGAATGGCACACTTCTTATGGGACATATCTCGGCAGTTGCTGGTCCGCA
>WJFF01000058.1:64306-91394 GCA_011800825.1 Fonsecaea pugnacius | reverse complement strand
CCGGAGCCCTTATCCTGATACTGATAATGTGTACTCAGGCACAACCAAGCGCGCCCCCGACCGTGCCGTCGCGGTACGCGTCCACGATGCTCTTGATGGTCGTGTACGTTCCCGCGACGGTGATGAAGGAGCCCAGCGCGATCACGGCCAGGTGGAGTCCGCAGATGGCGCGTCGGCGCCAGGTCACAATACACAGGTCCTATCGGAATGGTCTAGGCCGTTTTGATTTATAGAAACGACATATCATCATATAACTATTTACAAGACGTTCGTCCGACGAAAGCACTTAGTTTTTGTTCTTGCCGTCCAGATCAGAAAACAAGTCACAGCCAAAGACGCTTGATGGGTCTCCAAATCGCAACTTCTTGTCAATCTTGTCCACCTTGGCCACATCGGCAGCGTCTAGCGCGAAGTCGCCGCGTAGATTTTCTTCAATACGCAATAGCGTCTTGGACTTTGCCAGCACGCTGCGCCCGTGGGCGATACCCCATGCCAGTGCAACCTGGGCAGCTGTCTTGCCGTGATTCTTCCCAACCTCCACGAGGGTGGGATCCTCGATCAGCCTTGGGGTAGGGGTGGTCCTTCCTAGACTATAGATCTCGTTCTGGTTGCCCAAGGACGAGTACTGAGTTACGTGGATGCCTTTGCCGGTGTTGTATTCGTGGAACGAAGTTTGTTGAAGCCACGGGTGGAGCTCCATCTGGTGAACGGCGGGAACGACGTCGGTCTTTTCCAGGAGACGGTCGAGCTCTGCTCTGGAAAAATTGGATATCCCAATGGCTTTGGTCTTCCCAGTGGCAATTAATTCTTCCAAGGCTTTGTACGTCTGAGGTCACGAAACTAGGTCAGTATTCAAACGTCGACTTCAGCAGGTTCGAGCAGGTTCTCAAGAACACATACATCCACATAATCAATATTATCGTGAATGACCTTGCCCTTGTCGTCTACCGGGAATGGCGCTTTGCCACCCCGCTGGAAGGCAACGGGCCAATGAAGCAGGTAGAGGTCGACATAATCGACTCCCAGATCCTTCAACGAGGCGTCTAGAGAAACTTCGACATCGTCTGGGTGATGATCAGTGTTCCAGAGTTTGGTCGTCACGAATATCTCCTCCCGTGGAATGCCACTATCGCGAATGGCTCTGCCGACGGCAGCTTCGGTACCATATCTGACCATCAGGTTAACATTAACAGAGCACCGTAACTGTGGTTTGGACTGTAGATAGACGAACACCCTAGCTGTATCGATGTGTCGGTAGCCGACCTCGAGTGCCTTTAAGCATGCTTCATACTGAGCTCCTTCGTCCTGCCCTGGACAACCGTCCAATCAGTTTGTAATTCTTCCTGGATACATGTGGTTACGCGTAATGGTAAGGGCATGAGCGAACCTACACGTCCCAAAGCCTAGGGCAGGGATCTCAACCCCTGTGTTTAGTTTAAACTTGGTGCATCTGGTGGTGGTCATTTTGTTTTTGCCTTCTCCCGTGCCTACGAAAAGAGTTTGGCAGAATAATGTGACAAAATATTTCTTTGTTGAAGACCTCTCAGCCCACGTCCTGGATGTTGTTCACAAGCAATGCTTATTATTCCCAGATTTTCGGAAAGAAATCCCTCAGCTCGTAAGCGTAGAGCAGATATCATCCCATCGCCCCTAAATTAAAAAGTTCCAGTTCCTTTGGGCCTTGGATGACCACATGAGGGAACTATGCCCGGAGGTTCTTGACCTGTTCAACCGACTCCAGAAACGAAAACCCGGAGAACCTTAGTCCACAGTCTAGATTCTAGTTTGAAACGGACTACATTGTATTCGGGGTTATTGTTGCCTGGAACCCCGAACCCCGGAAAACCGGACGTAAGGCTGCAGGTGGGTCCCCTGTTTCCCCAGCGCGGCACCACCTCCATTAACCACCCAGCTTCCGGTTCGGCCTCTCAAGTCTGCTTGGCACTTTGTAGAGGTTTCCCGCAAAACAATATCTTTCCTAATCAGACGGTACATGGGGGAGCGAAAATCCCATCTGCCCCCACACCAAAAAAGATCACCAAGTGTGCCGAGCGCGGAAATAACAGGACAAACAGCAAAAGTCGTTCAGGCTCGAGACCCCAATAACTAGCCGCTGGATAGTAGTGTGGATCGGGTAGGGTCGTTCGATGTCTCGCAGTGGCCAATGGCGAGATACGAGGACGGGACTTCTATCAATCTGGACAAAAATTCACAATTACAAGTTCGAAGTCACCCCATCCAGGAGAGTAGCATGCTAAGACGACCGTACCTGAGAGGCGGAAAGAAGTTATATTCGCAGATCTAGATAGGCACTGCAACGCTTTGCAACCTGCACGAATGCAACTTGAAGCACTTCATATCGTTCTGGCCAATAGTGGAGAAAGCCACAATAAATTCTCTCCAGATCCAGGTTACTATGGCTCATCACGAACGACACCCTCGACTTGAGTGGGTTTGAAGAGGTGTGCATGATCTTTCTCGTTCAAGTCGACTTGAAGAGTGTCGGTCATGCGAGATATCACATCATTAGTGAAGTATGCTGCGACGATCGAGACCACACCCAAGCCAAGACCGACATAGTAGATGACTCTGGAGAAATTGTTGTCAGTCACACATGATGAATTGCGGGGTGTGAAATGATCAGCCCTTACCGGAAGGAAGCGGCATATGCCAATTTGCCGGCGTAGACGGCGGCTTCTGCGATGGCCGGTGTCACTCCAGGAGCTTCGTTGATCATAGTCTGATTGAAAGAGGCCACGCCTTGTAAGACTCCCGGCAGTGAGGACTCCGGTAGACCTAGGGCCAGAACTGCATCGGTCACTCTTGGAGGCAGATTGGCGCTGACACGAGACCGCAAGATCGAGTAAAACATGGCGACTATCGAAGAAGAATTGTCATGACGGGATCATTGGCAGCCTCTGCGGAACAAAAACCTACCTGCAATAGCGCCGCCAGCGTTGCGGGCAATACTCAGGATACCAGTTGCTTTGGCCAGATCACGGTGCTCAACTCCAAGTTGTGCCATGATCATTGCAGTAACCTGGAGATAGTTCATGGCCATACAGCCCAAAAGGAGGAAGGCAAACGCGGGATCGATACTCTTGGGTGTCAAAACCGCCATGAGAGCGACGAACAGCGTGGTAAAGAAGGCCGATGCGGTCAGTTGGAGGTGCGTATGCCCGATCACCTTCACCAGAAGTCCAGCAAAGACGGCGCCAAACTCCAGCCCTACTCCCTGAGGGATACCGTAGATGCCGATTTTGAGAGGGTCTTGTGTAAATAGGATTGTAACTTCCTGTGCCCAACCGCTAAGCATGGCATAGAGCGGGATGGAGCCAATGAAGACAACGATGGTTAGGCTGATCATCCTGTGATGATAGATGGCGTCAGCGAGGCCGAGTTTCTTAAATCAAATACGTACCCTGTAGATCTTTTGAATATTCGTCCTGGAAAAAGGGGATTTGACGAGCCATAGGCTTCTATCCGAAAAAGTCAGTAAAGTGCGAGGTTTCAGAGGGTGTATCGTTATGGTCAAAACTTGCCCCAGAGGCCAAATAACACTAGTAGTAAGACTCCCATCAGCATTGGGACCAGCACCGGTGCTGATTTCCAGGGGTATGTTCCGGCAGCCCAAGTCAGGCCGAGCAGAAAGGCTCCCAGCCCAGCCTAAGGATATTTTTTTTAGCAATAGTCATTCTGACGAGATTCAGAGTTGAAATCACCATAAAAAGACCGCAGCCGACGAAGTCGATGGTCTTGAGAATCTGAAAGCGGGAGAGCTCTTTCTGCGGCACCGGCTATCTTTCATCAGCACCCGTAGAAGGGTAGGTGAGACGGTGGAAACATACCGGATAGTAGAAAAAGAACAAAAGTAGTGTTGAGCAGGCGGCGATGATGATGTTGATGTAGAACCCCCAGCGCCACGTGGAACTTCTGACCATGGAGTATCCGATGAGAGATCCGAAAGTGTTGAATGCAAATGGCAGAGCCTCGATAGCCGCTGTTCACGGTCAAAAGAGTGTAAAACAACAGGGGTGTGCGGTCTATACCTTGGACATATCCTCTCCACTTCATTGGGAAGATTTCCGCTGCTGCAGCTGCGGAGACCTGTTGGCTTGCCGCGGCTACACCTAAGAAGGTCATGCCGATGATAACAGTATTTACGCTCTTTGCTGTACCGGCCACAACAGCGCCTACAATGCCCAGAACACCTCCGCAGAGGAAGAACCATCGTCGACCGAGAGCATCAGATAATGGACCTGTTCCCCCGTCAGTTTTTGCGCTTTTGATTGTCCCAGAGGATGATTCTTTTCGTACCAACGAAGCACCACGAAATGGCTATAGCCATGTTGTAGGAGGATGAAATCCAAGTATACGTCTCTGATGGCCCGAGGCTGGCATTTAGGGGACCAAGAATGGGGTTGATAACAGTGGGAATTTCTTGTTGAGCAGTCCAAGCAAACAGGAGACCCTTCGTCCTGTGTCAGCGGGTACATGTCCATAATGACGAGGCAGAACTCACCAGCGACACAGGCCACACAACCTTGTTCAGCTGAGATAGGTGGAATTTTTCCTGCTCAGAATCCGCTGCCCTTTCGACCTCCTGGACTTGCGTGGTGGGATCATGGACTGACTTCTCAGCCGCCTCGTTTGATGCTCGTTCAGCCATGTTCTCTGAATTTTCTTGCACTAGGTGAGCAAGCTCTTGCGCGTGTAGACTCCAGAAGCGACTGTCAAAGCTTTATGCTTTCGTAAGGAAGTGGCCGGACTTGAAATGAGGTGGAAGTCCCGAGAATAGTCGTCCTCTAGTCCGCATAACCCCATAGTCTAGATCTTGTCCCCGTCTGGGGTTATTTGGGCACCCAGTGTGTAGCTTCGGTAGAAGTGCACGTGGACCATGCATACAGCGAGGGAAAAGGAGAACAGGGGATGCACCCCCGGAGCAGACGAAGGAGGTCATCTGGATGATGGGATTTTTCTCCCGAAAGCCCGAACATAGATTGTGGATACCATCCCACATTGGCTAGCCTGATCCAGCCTAGCGGAGACACTTCTGGCAAATTATCCATTCCAGACAACGCTTTGTCTCCCCCTTCACCTGCGGCAGTCCCCTGCGCTCAATAGACAATAGGATCGTCCTTTCGAGTCGATGGTGATGGATCTGTTCTTCCATGGGCTTTCCTCTGTTGCCCAGCTACTTAACTATGGGTACATGGAAATACAGGAATGGCATAATAATATTATTGACAATGACTTACACCTTATTTTCCTCGCCATGCTGCGGACTATTGAAGGATATGAGACGGTAAAACATGAGAGTCTGAACGCATCTCGTAAATGTTTGAGAATAGCGGCGCCAGCGGCCAGCCTCTCGATGCTTTCGACTTTCTCATCGGTGTCCCAAAAGGGGTCGGACGATTGGCGGAGTCTCTTCGCCAATATATGTATATATGTTTCTCTTGGGATATTGTAAGCTCTGTAATGTTAACTCTCTAGCGAGCGACAGCGAACTGCTCAAGCTACATAGATCGCTTAGCTAAAGTGTCAAGTCAGGACACGAGACAGAACACCGTGCCCTTCAAAGCAGATTCAAGTTCGGACGATAGCCTGTTGGTTGGAGACCGAGCGGGACTATAAGGGCGGACCCCAAGGTAGAACCTCGTCCCTGAGAGGGGCGCTCTTGGCAAAAAAGCAAGGAACGAATCGAGAATCATTGAATGTTACTTTTATTACTGGAGTGTTTATGGGGCGCCTCTATTTCCTTATTGAACGAGATACATGCGTTCATGGCCGACCTGTTTATCCAGTTCCATCATCGTCTCAATGCTCCAGTCTTGGTGAACATGCCCAGGAGGTAGATTAGTATTCTTAAACGGCTTACCTTCACGTAATTGCGCCATTACTGCATCGTAGTTCTGGACACCGTATGCTTCTGCGTCAGCTCCATAGAGCCAATCCGGCTGCGGAAGTCGCAGGAAATCAGGGTTCTTCTTGACGTGCTCCCAGTCTGTTTGATGCCATCGATGACGGAGCTCCCATCCCATGCGTTGCGTCAAGCTTGTCCTCTCAAACCTGGAGTGGGAAAGTTAGGTTGTTCAAAAGGTGTTCGGATGGTACCAGGCTGGAAGCTTACCGAAGTCTTTCAAATGCTTTCAATGCGGCCGGCAAATCGACTTTTCGCGTCTTTTCAACAACAGCAGCCAGGGTGGCTCCATCTTCGATGGCTTGTGCTGCCCCTGAGCCTGATGTCGGAAGATGCGGATGTGCGGCGTCGCCAACTAGCACCACTCTACCCTGGTCCGAAACCCATTTCATCACCGGGTCTCTCCAGAGTAATTTATAGTCGCAAATGACTTCTTCAGGTATTTTGGAAATCGCGGCAGTCAGTACAGGGTCCCAGCCTTCAATGATTTCCAACATATCCTTGGTCGTGCCGGGATAATTCCATGACTCCTCCACGGTGTAAGTATCCCTGTGGGTGATAAAAGCTGACATGTAGCGCACTTTGGAGTTGATGACTAAGATGCAGTGAGTGTCTGGACCTATCCAAACCATCGTTCGATCTTTGCCCGAGCTCGCGAGTTCATGGGTCAAAGGGTCGTCGAGGAGCCTGTCCAGCGAGAACCAGGAACGATAGACGGCAAACCCGCTACGCTTTGGCTTGTCAGGATCTCCCGTGACATACTCTCGGGTCCTGCTGTAGACGCCGTCTGCACCGATAACAGCATCTGCCGTAATCAGCTCGTCGTTGACGTAGACTCCGGCTCTGTTTCCGTCCTCCCAGTGCTTCGTAATCTTTGCGCCAAACGTGAACTTGACTCCGCGCCGGACTGCTTCTTCGTACATCATCTTCTGTGTGCGACCACGGTTGGTCCAAACGTTCTGATGGCCGTTATGATTTTGCCTCCATGGCTGTTCCAGAAGAGTGACACCTTTGTCATCCTTGATAGTAATGTGAGAAGGATTGGAGGATGTGGCGAGAATATCCTCGATCACTGGGCCCCATTTCTCAAGCACAACAGTGGCATTCGCGGTAAGCATGATAACATCGCCTGGAATATTGTCAGTTGCTGCTAGATGTGGCTGTTGGTGATACCGACCTAATTTAGACAACGACTCTTCTCTTTCAATAACGTGGACCTCGCATCCTTTCCGTCTCAATTCAATGGCAGAGGTCAGGCCTGCATAGCCTGCACCAATGACGATGAACTCGATTGGGCTATCTCGTACCATGATGGCGGGTTTTCGAAACTTTGCCGCGTGTTAGTCCGGACTAGAGGGTAGGCCTTTTCTTTCTGGGGGACCTTGAACTGTCCAGGGCTTTAATATGTGCAAAACGAAAACCCAGACAGAGTCATCAGGCGAGAGATCGACATAGTCCAGAACCGGCATCGGACCATGTCACCACTTGGGTCCAACTGTCCCCCGATGCGTTTTTCCTGGCCGCCGGTCCAAGCACTTTCCGGTGGCTACAAGATAAGGTCAGAGGCGAAAGGTTCAACATCCCGACCTTCAAGGTGTGCTGACACGCCGGATTCCGGGATCCCGAAATTCCACCTCGCAACCCCTTTAGCAACGCCACGGGAGACGCTATTCGCAAAGCCAAGCGGCGACGACCGGGTTCGACCAACAACAAAGCACGAGCTTCCTGGAGAGGCAAAGTGTCAGTGGTGTCCCCGCCTTGCCACACCCTCGTATCGACACTAGGCTTTAGGCCTATATCCTGATGCAGCTAATGTAATGGCAAAAAAGGAAAGGCTTAAAGTTTCTTGCTCCATAAGTGCCTTTGCAGATTGTCCACAACTCCGTCTCTACATCTCTATAATCATTTCAAACAATGAGGGTACGAAAATGGTGACAGAAAGCGTTGGAAGACAAATCTAGCCAACTCTATTAAGTCTATACGGGTTATAGTGCTCTATCAGACTATCTAAGTGTATTTGTTCAAAAACTCCAGCACTGTTAGATAGCCTCGCTCGTACTCCTTACGCACCTCGACATCTTCGAGATTTGATCGTGCCGCCATGAATCCATGAATCTGAGTGGGAAATGTCTCGACCTTGTGAGACACAGTCAAATTGGTCTCGAATGCTTTGACATCTTCGACTGATTCGTCTTTTGACGCCAGAAGTGCCATAGGAACTACCACATTCTTTGCATCGCTGGGATCCAACATGGCCGGATGACACTGTACGGCAGCCTTGAACAATTTGCTGTCGCCAGATACGGCCAGGGTCGCGATCTTGCCTCCCCAACAATGTCCCAGAATCGCCCAGGATTCGAATTTTCCAGAGGCTGCCGTCTCATTCGCCTTTGAGACTATTCCTGGAATCTTCTCAAGGGTCTTCTGTGGAACGGCTTGGGTTTGGAAGAAGTTGCCGAGTTTTTGCTGGTGCTCCTCTGTCTGTGGAGGGTACCATGAAATATCAGCCGGGTTGCCTTGGAAGAAATCTGGCATGAAGACGCGATATCTTCGCTTCTCATCTGAGCTCGCGATGATATCAGCTCCTTGGATAGTCTGGTCGAAGAATCCGAAGACATCTAGTGGCCGTGCTGCTTAGAAAACCTCCATTCAGGTGATTCGGCGGTTCTAGCCTTACCGTATATGACCAAGACGGCGTGCTTCGCATCCTTTGGACCAGTAACATCTGGGGGAGAAAGAATCTTGATTAGTACCTGCAACTTGGTGCACCTGGATGGACCGGAGAAATCTGTCTTACATGTCTTCAATCCATTCAAGGTCACATATTCTCCTTTCTGTTTATATCCCTGGGAGACAATAGGGGGGATTCTGGCGCAGTCAGTGTCAGATTTACTCCATTTCATCATATCTTGGACAAGGTAGACTCACGAGCAACATGCTTTGCTTGGAGCCGCCATGGTGTTGAGTGATCGATCTTTTGGGCCAAGTGAAGCACAGTCAGTCTGTTTGTGCGAAAGGATTCTTTCTACCTCGTCGTCGACGACATGTTGCCAGCAAGATCTAGGCCTTAAAAATCAATCAGGGCAAGGCGTCATTGAGCCGGAAAGATCATCCCGGACCCCGGATTCGGAGTAATGGCTCAGATTATTTCAACCGGCATTACGAGTCCGTTATAGCCCGCTAGCGTATTTCACTTACCATCGCTCGAGGTGGTGATGATGTGGACGGGTTTCGGTCAAGCCTCGTTAGTCCCGTCACTCGCTCGGCGATGAAGAGCAAGGTAAGCTCGGAAAGAGCATACGAGACTGCCGTTGATGGAGACTCTTCAGGTTCAGATACAAGGCGATATCGGAAGTACGATGTATGAAGTCCCGCTCCTCCTACATAGCGAGCAACGAAGAGATATAAATCGAGCGTCATCAACCCGTTAATCCCCATGGCGAAAGCGAGCCATAGACATCAAGGAGGAAATGACAGTCACTGGCACAATGGCTGGAACTTCTGTTGACAATACTAAACTCTCATCTCTTTTTCCTGTTCCGAACAATCTAAACTGCCAATCAAATGGCTATCGACGGCACGAGGCGTATCCCAATGGGCGCGGCTCAGTTCCATCAATACAAGCAGCAACACTCCGAGGACTGATGCTACAAGCTCATGCCGATGATTCCAGAATATTAGCACTTCCGTGCAGCTACGATGCCTTGAGCTCCAAGCTTGTCGAAAACGCAGGCTTTCCAGCCGTGTTTCTTTCTGGGTTTCCGGTATCGTCGTCCTTTGGCCTGCCTGATACGGGATACATAGCATTCCAGGAGATGGCTTCACGCATCCAGGAGACAGTCAGGCAAGTCAAAGTGCCGATCATTGCAGACGCCGACACTGGGTACGGAAGTCCAATGAACGTGAGGCGGACGGTTCAAGGGTGAGTATACCGGCCACGGACCATGTTGAACGGGACAGGACAGCATCATAACCGTTTACCTTGGACAGATTTGCCCTGGCGGGTGCTGCAGGAATTATGATCGAAGATCAGAAATGGCCCAAGCGTAAGGAACTTTGGTGTCTTTGGCGTTGATTGCCCTCACTTACTTTTTTTTCGTCACCAGGATGTGGACACACAAGGGGCAAGGCTGTAGTTGCACGGGACGAAGCCTTTGCTCGAATCCAAGCGGCCGTGGACGCCCGCGATGAAGGGCTTGATATTTGGATCCTGGCACGCACGGACAGTCTCATTCATGGCTATGACGAGGCTCTGGCCCGTGTCAAGAAATTCATCGAGATTGGTGTGGATTGTGTGTTTGTTGAGGCGATGCCCGATCGGGAAACCATGCAACGTCTTCGCCGCGACATCAACTTCCCTTGCTTTGCCAATATCATTGAAGGTGGCAAGACCGAGAATATCTCAGCAAAAGACCTGGCTTCCTTGGGGTACTGTGCGGTTTGCTACCCTCTCACTTTGGTGGCGGCAAAGTTGAAAAGCATCTGCGAAGCACTCGAGAATCTAAAGTCATCTTTGACAGTTGGGAAACCACCGGAGATTCTAAGTTTCCAGGAGGTTTGCCGCGGTGTCGGATTTGACGAGTACTACAAATTGGAGGAACGTTATCCTTATGGTGGTGCAACGAATGGAAGTGTAACAAACGGAAGCCACAGCTAGAGATGGAGGCGATGGTGGAATTCATTCTGTTATAGACCAGTTTCTTTCTGAATTTTTCTTTTTGGCTTGCAAAATTGCTGACCATGAGCCACGTATGTCGGTCATGTCTCCATTTCATGCATCTTTCCAAAGAGTCATTCCCTAGCCCTTTCATTGAGCTTTGCCTAAATCGATTATGGTCGGAATATCTCGCCAGCCCTGAGATTTCCAAGGCGTGTATGTGGCGTCGTTCCGCACAATTTCCACACCCCATCAATTTTGGTATAGTGATGGGTCATGATGAGAAGACCCTCAGTCTCCATTTCTACTTCTTTCTTCTCCATGCTGGTCCAGCGCTTGTAAACGACATAGATTTGATGATGACCATCTGCCTTGTCATCCGAGTGTTTCTCAAACTTTGAACCTCCCACTATATGAATACAGTCCAACAAACCTCCCAGATTATCGGGTCTGACTGTCATCTTCATGAAATCGGCTCTGGGAATATTGTCGAATTTGGTGCCGAATTGTTCTGTGTAGTCGAGCTGAAACAACATCCCCTCAGCATTGTGCGGCTTTGACATGAGGATATCTCACTTACCGTCATGTGAGGCGCGACAATGGCCTCCAATCTGTCCCATTGCTAGGGTTCTGAATTAGCACGGAGACTGAAGGGGGAATGCTCTTCGTATTCCTTACTTTCGCATCGTAGCTGTCTGCCCATTCATAGGTGATCTCGGACAATGCCTGCCATTCTTTACTCATGATGGTAAGTCTATCAACTTTCGAAACTGGAGGCTCTTGCAATAATCGTACCTTCAAAGCTGACCTTTCCGGGCGCCATCTTACTTGAAAGGTATCGTTATAGCCGGCAAACCTTTTGTGTATTGTCGATAGCGAGTTTGATATTGCTCGTTCTGGATCGCTTGGGTTTGTGTCTCGGGCTTGAGTCGAGGGAGCAAAGGAGAGGCCTGATCACCGTGAATCAAAGTTCCTATATACCCGGGTTCAAAGCCATACATTCCCAAAAGAGCACGGATTTGTAAATATCCCCGGATACCAGTGTCAGGTGAGTAGTACGGGGTAACTCGTGGCCGTCCGAGGCAGATCGTGATCATCGGCATTACGGGGACAAGACCCCCCGTTCGGTGCCATCGGGAATTCAGCATATCGCTGATCCATCAACGTCGAGGTCTAGATTGCAAAAGGGACTCTCACTCAGGCATCTTGCTGAAAGGCTACTGCTGGTTAGCGCCTTTGCATTAGTCTAAAAAGCGAGCAAATCCCAAAAGACCGTTTCACGGTATATTGCTATGCCTGGTCAAGATTTTGAACGCCCTCCTTTTTGACAGCAAATCCCTATATACTCCATCAAGATGGCAACGCCTTATCGATTACGACTTTCTCCTTGCCACCCTGGCTTTGTTCACACGCGAAAGGAACTGTCGCCTGAAAGCGCAGAGACTACGGAAACCCTGCTGATGCAAAATCATGAGCAGCATCACATATATTTTGATAACGCGGGTCTTCACAGTAAGTCAAATCTTTACCAGATTGTCCTAGGATCACTTCACTCCGGCTGGCAGTCTCACAAAAGCTGGCCTCAAGCTGAAATCCGTGGGCCTTGTAATGTGCAGATATCAGTCAAAGTGTGTGAGGCTATGGACTTTGTCTAACCAATAAACTCTTCAAGATCATATCGTCCACCACCTGCTCTGTATTTATTCCCTCGGAGCGTCAGCATCGCAACTCGAGAAGGCATATAGAAACAATACGGGGTATCAGCTCCCTCCATATCCGGCCAATCCCACAACCATTGAAACGTTAGGCAACCCAACAGAGTTCGCAAGATTTCTCGGTCACTACGAACACTATCGAGATTATGTGGTATTTTTCAAGAAAGAGATCTCCAAGCGCGGAGTTGAAGCGGTTGTCAACGAATATGTCTTCCGAGGAGACGCAAGAGCGGATGACATGCTGGCTAGGATGTTTTCAGGTAAATTTCCCCTGGTATCATTCTCCCAAGGTCCTGTATTCACGTATATCAAAGGGTTTTTACATCCTATCATACATCTCGGTTATGGCCTCGAGTTTAACCAGCCTGTGATCGTCGCCGAGGCATTGGCACAAGCGGCAATACACGAGGACTGGCCCGGCCCTTTTCTCTGGGGAGCTGAGGCAGAAGCCAGAAACCTATCCAAACCGGCTGGAAGCACACTGGTCGAGATCCTAAATGAAATTAGGGCAAACACCAAACTGGAAAACTCGGTCGAATGGCTTGATCCTCCCAATAAAGTGACAGATGGCCTATATAAACGAGCGGCGGATGAAATGATCAGAGTTGCTGCTCGGTGGCAAGTAGCGCCAGAAGAGTTGGCGCAGAAGACCGCTGAGATGATCAACGCTGGATGTATGTACCCCCTTTGGCGCTGGCGATCCATTCTCTGTCTCCCGTATCCCTGACTTAACGCCTCTCTTGTCACAGTATACATGACTGCCCTTGCGCAGCGCGCCGACAAGGCTGTCAAGTTCGATTTCTTCTTTATGCACTGCGCCAACACATCCTACTTTTTCTCGGTATTTAATCAAACGCCGTGGATTTCGACGCCAGCGAAAGCTAGGATTGTTGAATGCATGGGCCGCTTGCACTTGCTCATGTATGCGTCTGCCAAGGGACCCGAACTTCGGCCTCAAGACCTCAATGACTACAAGCCCGAAAAGCCAGGTGGATGGGAATCGATATACGCCCGAGCAGCAGCATATGAAGACGACGGCCACACTTCAAAACTCATTCGTGCCGTCAAGAACGGTGAAATTGCCACCGCAGGGTTTGACGAAACCCCAGGGGTCAAACTGAAAACTGGCGACTTCCTGAAAATTGCACATATGGTTATGGACTCGGTTGAAGCAATGGACCGCCCAGACTTCAAGATGCCAGATGCTGGCACGACTGGCTACGAGTACGCTGCGGAGCTTGATCCCTTTGTCCAGCGAGTGGTTGTAAGATGGCTGAGGTGGGCTGGTTTTCCCGAAGCCTGGGAGGCGGTGGCCGAGCGAAACCCTCTGAATTTTGCGCCCATCAGCAACGGCAACGGGGTGAGCAATGGGCTGAGCAATGGATTGAGTAATGGGGTTAGGGATTAACAACGTTGGAACTTTGTCCTCTTTCTCCCAAGCCATTAGCAATTCCCGAGCCAAGGTGAAACACCCCACCCCCCCGGGATTTCGGGATAGCGAAATTCCACCAGTACCAATGGACGTGGCGTAATCGTTCTTCCTCGCCTGGTTAATACTGCCACTCAGAACAATTGAAGGCTCTAGCGGGGTCACCGGTTAAGAGGTATAATTTTCCGACCTACTCGTACGACTACGAGGTGGCAGAGATACGAGCAAATTTCGCTAGTACAGAAGCCCCAGGCTGGGTGGATGACCAGGGTAAAATAATAGTGGAGCGGATGGTGGGGCCCCGCTTGCGAAAGTTGTGAGCATTCCTAGTACCTCGTACGCCAATACGAACGACGAACGGGGGGTAGACTAGTTTATAGCACCGAAGTGTGGAGAAGACCTGAAAAAGCGTAAATCCCGGGGTAGCGTTGACTTGTTGCCGACGCAGCTCGGAGTGCCACCTTGGCATAGCTCGCCCATCTGTTCAAGGAGAAGAAACAATTCGGGAGATGGTCGACCACTACCCGCTTTGTGATTGGGATGCCGAATTAGACATCATCGAGGGCTTTTTACAGTGCTTCAATAGCATGGCCACCCTTCCAGTGAAGCATGTAATTCCTGTTCTCCAGGAAAACAGTGAAAACCTGCAAGCTTGGACACTTCTCTATATATTCCCGCTATAGCCGTTGAGTAAGTGATTCCAACCCTCTCCAGAATGGCAGGTCCCTTGTATAGCTGGCAGATAGCAGCAGTGGTCCTGGCCGTCGTGCTGCTCGCTGGGTCAAGGCTCATGCAGGTTGGGAGGCGCCCCAAGGATTTTCCACCAGGTCAGTGAATTCCAACCCATGATGCCAAATACTTAGGTCTGACTTGATTCGAAAACAGGACCACATACCTTGCCAATTATCGGCAATCTACATCAGATGACCGCTCGACCTTACCAACTGTTTGATAAATTGGCAAAAGAATGTAAGTCGGGACTCTGTCATCAGATTCGCCGCCCATGTTCACCCCGTCTCCAGATGGACCTATATTCTCACTCAAACTCGGAACTCAGACTATGGTGGTCTTGAATACCGAAGAAGCGATTCGGGACCTTTTTGAGAAGAGAAGTGCAACTTATTCGTCCAAACCAAGCAACTTCGTTGCAGAGTTTGGCAACAACTGGAATCTGCTTTTCAGACCGTGAGTCTAGTCGTGAAGTTGCTGCAATGAATGGACATCACACAGTGCTAAAATGTGTCTAGAAATGACGACCTGTGGAGGCGATTTCGGAAAATGTATCATTTACGACTGAATGTCACGGCTGCAAACAGATACATTCCCTATCAGGTCGGTCTTTTGTCCTTTGTTATTTTCGGTTTTATGCCGTGAATGAGGAGCCGGTAGTTTTGACTGACATTTGACCTAGGAATTTGAAAGCATTCAACTTCTACATGAAGTGCTAGATAGTCCGCACCATTTCTGGGACCATGTCAAGAGGTACACCACCAGCATCGGTTCTACGGTGACATATGGCCATAGAACACCCCTCTTGGATACTCCGACGGTGAAGACGCTCTTCGGGGTAAGCACTCACACACGGTATCTGCTTTGTATATATAGTTTGAGAAAATCGTTGCTGATTACTCCAATCATTCTTTAGTGGCTCGATCGGTTTTCCATCCTTCAGGAAAGAAGTCAGCTAGCAGACTGGTACCCTATACTGAAGCCACTGTTTCTGCGGCTTCCGTCATGGGTGAGTGGCTTCCTGAAGGAAGCAAGTGAGCTTAGAGAAATGGAACGGGGACTCTGGACAACCCTCATCAAACAAGCGATTGCTCTTATTGATGAAGGGAAGATGCATCCTAGTCAGTTCATCCCAGGCTGTTTTAGAGTCGCAACATGTCTGACAAGAGAACACTTTTAGGTTTTAGCCGCGACATGCTCCTGACCCTGGGAGCGGAAGCTGAGAAAATTGATAAGGCGGATGCTCTGAGTGAAGGAGAAATAGCATTTGCGGCTGGACATGCTTGGACTGCAGCTGCGTAGGCTCCATCCTCACCGAGATCACAAGTGATGTGTTCAAAACTAACTTGGATATCAGAGACACGACATACAGCACCCTGATGGGTTTCATCAAGGTATTTGATGTATCCAAAACCCAGATGGCCGAGCCACTAAAAATACAATACAGGCCATGATACTATTCCCAGAAGTCCAGAGGGCTGCTCAAGAAGAAATTGACCGAGTTGTTGGTAGTGATCGACTGCCCTGCTGGGACGATTCGCCTAACATGCCATACACTATGGCTGTAGTGAGAGAATCGGTCAGATGTATGTTTGATCATGTTGCCGCCTTCTTTGCCAATAGGACGCTCACCGACTCCAGGGATGCCAACAACCATAGGAGGTGGAGTACCTCACGCAACGACACACGAGGATTTCTACATGGGATATCGAATCCCCGCTGGAGCTGCCGTCGTGAACAATGTTCGTGTCCGAATGACTGGCGACTCCGTCGGAGCGTGTCGCTGACTGTTATCAACCCGACAGGCATGGACCATCAATAACGATCGCAGCAACCCTAGACAATTTGACCCTACCCGGCATCTGCCTGGAAAATATCCCCCAGTCGGGCAACCAAAGGGCTCAGATCTGTCTGACAGACCATTCACAACATTTGGAGCCGGCCGACGCATGTGTCCCGGCATCCACGTTGCCGAACGAAGCATGTTCACTGCCATGTCACGATTCCTCTGGGCGTTTGAGATGTCGCGCCCTCGGGACGAGCACGGAAACATGCCCCCTTTGGACCCCGATGCGTTGACACCTGGGTTCCTGGTCATGCCAGTCAAATACGAGTGAGTTCTCATCTCACCTTTCGCGTGCCTATCTCGCGGAGGGGACTACATACGCGACTCCTGCTGACTTTTGCAGCGCTGTGTTCAAGGTGCGTAGTGAGGACCGAGGTGCAATCATCAGGAGGGAGTGGGCAGATGCATCTAAGATGCTTGACGAGAATGGAGACTACACCGAAGCGTTCTTTGAACAATCTTTTGCCACACAGTGACTAAAATAGTCAATGATAGTGCGGAAATGTACGAGTAGCCCATGATCCTGGGTCTCGATCACGAAGTTTTGTTAGCAAAAGCTATCACAAGATCCGTCTCTAGCCGTGGTTGACCTCTTGCAGCCCCTTGTTCAGCCACGCATCCCACTAAATTTTCAGAATAGTCTCAAGGGATCCACCGCGTTCACAGACGGTCCCACCATCTTCTCCTCCGAGAGCGGAGTCACTGGGCCGAGGTCACCCTTTTTAGATGGTATGGGGACCCCGCGTCCAGGGATGCTCGTCGCCACAATTCAACGACCTCTCATTGCTCCCCAGGCCCGCTCTGCGGCCTCCGAGCTAACTGCGCTCAACACCCTTTCCGTGCTTTTGTTCTACAGTTAGCCGTTGGTTTGATGGTTTGAGTATCTGAACTGTTTACTAGTACTTTGTCGACGCGAAACGCCCGGAATGGCTTGTGAAGTGTGCCAGGTAAAGAAGGTCAAATGTTCGAACACCTTTTTCCCCCCCAATAAAACAAAACTGGAGAGACTAACCATTAGTGCCCGTGGCTGCAGGTGACTCCTCGAAACCAACATGTAGATACTGCTTGGTGAGAAAGCGTCCTCGATGCAAGATAATTACAAAGTAGTCGACGACTGACTGCGCTGCAGGAACATCGCCTACAATGCACTTATAGGCAAAGAGCTAAACGGAAAACGAGATCTAATGACAGAGACGGTGAGCTTCTTGTTGCCTACCTTTGCTACCTTTCCTTCCTTCACCAGAAGTCTCCGATATGCATGGCACAGGATGATAGCGGCCGCGGAATGTCTGATTAACTGGGGCGAGTAAACCAGATATCGACGCACGACTTCTACGCATGGAGGGCTTGATCCAGAGTCTCCACGAACGGCAAAGCAGCAGATGGACGCCCTTCGACGCGTCCAATCGCCCAAGATCTTCCTACTCCCCGAGAGGTCCTTCTCAACCCGTCGCGGACGAGCATTTCAGGACTGTGCCTTCGGAAACATTCGATGGCCCATCTGAGATCATCCAACCCTCCATGCCTGGTCGCGGAGTCCCAAACGTCGCCGCCGGCAGTGACTCGACTGAGCGCCAAAACCCTTCTCATCTGGGTGTTGGCAAAATGGACATGGTGGACGAAATTCTGTGGTCTTCGAGCACTGCAAGCAATTTCCACGACGAGAGCTCTGGCTTCATGATCGGAGAGCATGGACAGGAGTATGCGGGACCATCTTGCGGCATGTCTCTCCTGTCCGATACCGATCTGCAATGGACCTCGCAAAACACAGACGATAGTGTCCGTCCTGACAAGCTGCGAGAGATGGTCAACAATACTTTGTCGAAACTGAAATTGCCGACACGAGGTTCCTACGACGGACCTTGGACCAGACCCAGTCGTCTGCAATCCAATCTTCCCCCTATCAGCGTCGCCAAGAAGTACTTTGAGGTATACTTTGCGAGGCAGTGGTTGTGGCCCATCATCCGGGAATCGCACTTTCGAGAAGGCTGTGAGAAGTTTTGGAACGACCCGTCCAGCTGCGACAATACGTGGTACGCCTTGTACAATGTGATCCTCGCCCTTGGCTGTCGAGCGTGCGTCTCCTTGGGCACGCCCAAATCTTTCCAAGACTCGGAGAAGGAAGCGTGGGGCTACTTCGACAACACGGTCTCGGTACAGTCGGACCTGATGTATCAGAAGACCTCTCTGCAGGCCGTGCAGACTTTTGCTCTGATGACTGTCTTTGCGCAGGGCGTCGGTGGCCCTCAGCCTGAATACATATACTGTGCAATCGCCGTGCGCTTGGCCACCGGACTCGGGTTGCACAAATACTCGCCCAAAGCCTTGAATCTGTCTGACGTGGAAATCGAGGACCGCAACCGGCTCTTCTGGAGTCTATACTGCCTCGACAAGACGATCGCTTTCCGGACCGGTCGACCGTCACTGCTCGATGACAGTGACATCGCATGCCCCTTTCCCCGCCACCTTTTTCGTCACCTTGAACGCGAAGGTGAGGGTGAAGAAGCCTCGGAAGAAGATCGGTTCGACTTCTTCCTCAGCGTGACCCGATACTCGCGAATCTGCTCCCGCATCATCAAGAACCTGTATTCGACTACCTCGCTCATGCAGACTGCCGCGTCCAGATCTCAAACCGTGGCCGAGCTGTACGACGAGCTCAAGCAGTGGCGCGACACCACTTCCCGCGCGGGACACGACGTGTTCAGCAGCTGGACATCCCTGCGTGAGACCAAGCTGACTTCAACGACGGTTCTCTTCTACCAGAAACTCATGCTCGAATACTTTTACCACGACTGTGTCCTGTCGCTCTCGAAGGCCTGCCGCCTTCAAGACGCGCTGCACAGCTCCAGCAAAACAAGCGGGGGGAGGGGCTCGCAGCACACACCGCACAATCCTCTGGACCAACTGGCCACCGACTCGCTCGAGTCCGCCCGATCGATGTGTCTGATGACCCAACAGATTGATATCGAAAGCTACACGCCCAATTGGCTGGTAATCTACTATCCGCTCACCGCCATCATCACCCTGTTCTCGAACGTTGTCACGAACCCGCTGTCGCCCTCGGCGACAGCCGACATCGCCCTGATTCAGTGCGTGATGGGTCTGTTCGGGCGAATCGAGTACATTTCCTCGGGCACTATCCTCCTGACGCGGAGTGGAGAGTTTGCGAAAATCGCCTCGTCGGTCGTTGACAAGGCCAAGAACCACGGCATCGTCTACGAAAACCCCAGTCCCTCCCAATCAACCGAGACGACGACGCACCAGCAGACAGGTACCGGACAGGATCTGCACGAGGTCTCTGAGCCGGATGGCAGCAACCAAAATGCCACGCTCTACCCGCCGTTCCTGCAGACGCAGGCCGGGAACGCCCTCGCAGACACGTTTGACTTTGCTCCCTCGATGAACGACCAGTATCAAACACTGAATTGGTTGGACTGGAACTTCCTTCAGGACGATGTAATTACGGCTCGATAGCGATAGCAACTTATGCACATGTATAGTAGATGGTGAATATGTGGACTTGAGTAACTTGGAAGTACGACATACTGTACGGATACACAAAAAGCTTGAGAGCCAGAGACTCGTGTGTCCACAAACATACTCGAGGACGGCAATGGGCGCAGCGGATCAGAAGAGCCTTGTCGGCGACGCGAAGAAATATGAGAGAATTCATTCGATCTCTTAGCAGATGCGGCGGAGTCGATTCTATAGGAGAGAACTAACCAAGAGCTTCTCAAAACAAAACATCACCTCATTCTGGGTGCGGGAAAAACTCGCGCTGTTGACGGATTCTTGAGGCGACAAGGCTCACATGCTTGAGGAGCCTTGATCAGCACATGATGACCACGCAGACAACAGACTTAGCGGGTGGTACAGACCTAATAGACTCGCCTATGCTCTCGAGTGGTCAGCACCATCAAATCAAAGGTATCGGTTCTCTGCCGTGTGTCGAATCCTTGCAGCCAGAAAAACAATTTTGAACTGATGCGCTGATGTCCGATCCAGTTGGTCAACGCCGCCTAGAGATGAGGGCCTCACTGGGCTAGTTGGTGAAATCAATAACACCCTCTCTTACCAGGGGAACCCTGAGTACCCAGCCTTGCCCAACACTTTTCACGATAACTGCCGGGTTTCTGGCGGAGAAGGATTACCTCGTTCCTGGGAAGGACATTCGTCGTATCCCCGCAGCGACTCGTGACTATACCGCCAGTTGGTGTACATCAAAGGAATTCTCCGAGCTCCCTTTGCGACCTGCCTGTAAGATCCGCGACCATTTGGCTCGACGACTGATACACCATGGACGCGTCGTTGAAGGAGCTGACTATCGCCCGAGCACAAAAGGGCTACCGTGATGGCACGTTCACGGCCCGGCAAGTCGTCGAATACTATCTCCATCGCATCAAGACAATCGACCAAGCCGACAATGGCCCCAAATTGAACAGTATACTGGCGGTTTCGTCAACGGCTATTGCAGAGGCCGATGCTTTAGATGCCCATCTCAAATCCACGTCGGAGTTGAAAGGACCACTCCATGGCATCCCCGTGGTTGTCAAAGACCAGGCCAGTACCAAATGCCTCGCGACGACGTACGGGTCGATAGTTGCCAAAGATTATATCCCTGAGCAAGACGCCACATTGGTCGCAAAGTTGAAGGCCGCAGGAGCCATCATTTTGGCGAAGACCACGATGCCAGGTAAGGCGCTACATCGATATTCAGAATCCGGGCAACTAATAGAATTCCCGAAGACTTCGCCACGTCCTGGCACTCGACGTCGTCCCTGTCGGGGACAACGAAGAATCCATATGATACGAAAAGAGACCCTGGAGGCTCCAGCTCAGGCACGGGTTCCGCGATAGCAGCTGATCTTGGTCTTCTGGGCGTGGGTGAGGATACTGGTGGCTCAATTCGAGTGCCATCTTCCTTCTGTGGACTAGTTGGTATTCGGTGTACTCCTGGTATTATCAGCCGGACTGGTCTGTCGCCCCTACTAGTCCCCCAAGATACACCGGGCCCAATGTGCCGGACCGTCACAGACGTTGCCTTGATGCTCGACGTACTGGCCGGCTTCGACGAACAAGATGCTTATACAGCAACTGCAGTCATCGCCGGTCCCCCTGCTGGAGGAAGCTATGGTGCGAATCTATCTGTGGACAAGATCAAGTCGGCGCGCATCGGTGTGCTCCGGAGCGTATTTGGACCAGAGTCGAGCCCAGAGAGTCAATCCGTGAACAAGGTCATCAACACGGCGCTGCAGGCGCTCCAAGACAACGGCACGGTTTTCGTCGACGTCGAGATACCCAACCTGACGAAACTCCTCGAGATAACCTTTACGTATCACCAGCGCTCTCGATCCGATCTTGACGATTTCTTCGGTCGACACCCATTCCTCAAGACCAACACCAAAGAGATTTACGACTCGAAGAAATACCATCCGGCTCTCGACTTGTTCGAGGGTATTGCCACAGGTATCGGGACGCCCCAGAATGATCCCGACTTCACCACTCGCCTGCTTGCCCGAGAGGAGCTCCAGCGCGCCATCACGGTCACCTTAGCCAGGGACAATCTCGATGCGCTGGCTTTCCCGGACGTCCAAGTCCCGGCACCGTTGCTTGAGGACGTGCTTTCTCAAAGATGGCCTGCGGCGGCTTTCCCCACAAATACACTGGTCTCGTCACAGTCGCTTTTCCCCTCTATCACTGTCCCTGTGGGCTTGACCGAGGGTGGTCGTGGGTTACCCGTCGGCTTGGAATTGGTCGGTCTACCGTATCGCGAGCAGAAACTGCTGGAGCTGGCATACGGAGTGGAACAACTCGTCCAGGGTCGGAAACCTCCTACATTATGAGTGGCTGCTCCTCTGGGAAGATTGTGGTATCAAGATATAAGTTGAGCAACGGATCCATTTCTTTTTCCATGACCTCAATGATCAATCACTTCCGCAGATGCTAAGTAATGATCGTACCTATTCGTGACCCCTCGAGGCTAACGGCGACAGCCCAAAGTCCGCCAAAGTCGTCTAGTTGTGCTTGACGTTTTTTTGCGGACCACCAAGGGCCAGACGTAAGGATATCATATTGTATAGCAGACAAAATGTACTAGAGCGGCAAGTTTGCTCGTAACGGGTAAAAACCCGCCGGCGCTAGCTCTACTTAGTGTTTGAAGTTGACTTTACTCGTTTAAGGCTTAAAGCGGCCATCTCTTGGCAGACAGGCCAATTGCACCCTAGAGCTTTTTCGTTCTCAATGCGTGCTCTGTGATCTGTGAACAAGCATAGAGCCCTAACCTTGTCATCGCATTCACAGCACCCTGCTCCAAGATACGTTACTTCTGCATCCCACCCAGCGCTATACAAGGCATACTTTAAATCCACCACCACACGAACGCCGGAAAGATGGCTGCGCAGCCCACCGGCCCATCTTGTACGAGAGCTCCTCTCCGCATGGATTTTAGATTCCTCGAAATGACTGATGGCTTTCTAGTTGCTTGTTTGCGCTATCTACGGATCAAAACAATGGTCTCGAACCATCCCAGAACATCCACGACAAGACTGACACGGATACACCCCTCGCTTCCTGTCCACCGCGCGATACAAGCTCCGTCGACATGCAGCCGCTCCTTCTCTACCACGACAGCCCGTCGAGATTGGTTGACGCCCAAGAGACCGGAAGTGAGAAAGTCTCACGTGGGACGACCCCGAATGCCGACGGGCGGTTCAATGCGCGGGACGACCGTTGTTTGGGGCGACTATGGCCTGCGCATGAAAGATCACGACCGCCGGGTCTCGGCGAAACAACTCAAGAACGCTGAGGAAACTATCAACAGACGGCTACGGGGGGAGCGCTTTAGACTGTACAAGCGAGTAAGCGCAAATATTGGGGTGTACACGAAAGGCAGCGACGTGCGCATGGGTAAAGGAAAAGGCAAATTCGACTACTGGGCGGCTCGTATCCCGGTCAGCAGGGTGGTGTTCGAGATCAAGAGCAATCTCCACGAACAGGTGGTAAGAGATGCTTTTAGGCTGGCGGGAAACAAACTACCTGGGCTGTGGGAGTTTGTCAAGAAAGGGGATCCTCCCATGGTCGGCATCACAAAGCTGGGCAACGGAGTGACGCTGGAAAAGCTCAAGGAAGCCCGGAGAGAAGTGGAACCCAAGGACAAGGAAAGCCCACAACCCATCGTATCAGGGATGAAAGTGCCGCCTCAGACGATCGCGACTCAGTTAGATCCGCCGCCGACGACTGTTCGCATTTCGCCATGAAGCTTCTGACAACAGCCGCATGTCTCCGATCGTACTCGACGACCTTCCAACTCTATGCCCCGACCCCGCTTCCTGCTCCGTATCCCTGCTGCGGCCTGGTGTCCTTCTGTTCTTCCGCCTGGTCAGGTGTCCCTCCATAGCCACCTTGTTGGCCGGCCTGGCCATCCTGCGCCACTGTCTTACCACCCATACCAAACTCGGAGATGTTCTGGCCATATCTGATATTGTCTGCCGTCTGCTTTCCCCGGTCTTCAGACGTGGAGGGGGTTTCCGTTGTGTTGGAGCAACCTTGGGAAATGTCAGATGCAAAGGGCAGAGGGAGAAGGGTTCAATGGCGTACTGCCTAATTGACCTCTTTGTTTCGAGGTGGGCACGGTCTCTGTCTTTATGGACTCGTATCTGCACAGGACTATTAGCGGACAGGCAAGAGAAAGGGCATCAAGCACATACTGAGGAGTTTCGCCTCCAGGAGCTGTATCCATAGTTTTATCTTGGCCCTTGTTGCCATCCATCTTGAATGACTTGAACGTGTCGTACCAGTCGCAAGTCAAGACTTGATCAATGGTTTGAGTGACGGTGTGAAATAAGTCCATTTAAAGATGAGACATGAATAGCGGGCCACATGTCAGGAGCCCGTCCATTTGCATGTGAGTGAAAAGGTTGTTGAGCTGCATCTCGCACCTTTGGCCTTTGACTCCATTCTTGTTGAGAAAGGAGTGGACAGCTTTTGACGTCACGGAGATGCAGTCTGGGAACAGATCGAGGAACTGCGTGTCGATGGTGACGATGGTGACGCTGGAGTTGAAGTGGCTTATGTAATATTCTGATTGAACATTTCACGTGACTTGAGTTGTGACATTGGCTCTTGCTTGGAGACAATATTGGATGCTGCAAGAACCATTACGGTAAAACCTCTCCTGAAACTCATAGAGTGTTATCCTAAGGACTTGAGCAGTTATAAGTTATCTCGTACTGGTGCGAGCCTGAGTACTTGGCTTGGCTTCGATGTACAACGTTCATTTTAAGCTGTTTATTCGGTAGCGTATTCCTCGTTCGTTGATCACCTGCAATGGACTGAATCCCGTAGTACACTTATATGCGATAAATATAGCCAGTGCACTATTGTATGTCTGGTGCCTAGTAACGGCGACATGGTGTGGCCGGAGGCCTGATGCATCTATGCTCCACCATAGCCCAGCTAGTCCAAACAACGCTAGATTCCCGAGGTAAACGACGCGACGGATACGAGTATTTAAACGTCCCTGACCAGTAATTTGTTTCCCTGTCCGTCTTGCTGCCCATCCTGCCATCCTAGATCCATGCGACCACTACCTCGTAGGTACCTGCCCAGGTACTACCTCGTATGCCGCGACCAGGGGTTCGATACTCCAACGGCCATGCATGATCAACAAGCCAACTTGTGGATCGGCAACCAAGTGTAGCTCCCAGCTCGAATGCATGTCCCACGGCCCGGTCCACGATTCACCCCCCGACAGTTACCTTTCCAGGTACGCAGCAGATCATGCCCACCTTGCTAGCTTCTACTGGCCTGAGCGGATTGCCTTGTGCCCTTCATGTTCGGCTTCAGAAGTACAACCAGTGGACGACTCTTCCGGCTTGAAGCCAAGTCACCGCCCTCTGTTTCTTTAAGAAGGTTGGAACTCGACTACAAGGCATACTTCCTGTGCTCTACTTCTTCTCATACGCGAAATTGACAACTTGTTGGGGAAATCACATTGTTTGAATTCAAAGGATCGCAGTTACGGTCGATATGCCTGGTGTCAGGGGCAAGGGCTGCCGAACATGCAAACAGCGACGCATAAAAGTAAGCCACCTTGAAGATCGTGTCTCTTGCTTTGATGTTTTCCCGCCATACGAGTGCCCCTCTGTATCGCAAATCTAACCGAGATCTCAACTAGTGTGATGAGCGCACTCCAATATGCTCCCAGTGTGAGAAAAGCAAACGTCATTGCACAGGGCCCGATTCCCCCTTTCGATATCAGTACGGCTCGGTAGAACAACGCGTGCAGCTTCTTCAAGCCTTGGATGCCATTTCCATTGACGAGATTGATGGCGCCGTTGTTTCCAACGACCTGAGCCGGAATCAGGTTGCCCAGCCTCTGGAAACAACGGATCTTCTGGCCACAGTCGTCTCACTGAATCAATCGGAGCGTTTGGGTGCAAGTCTGATCTCCGCGCTCGAGAGACCCTCCGGATTCGGTGCAAGCCTGCAGCAGATGGGATTCTATTTCGGGAAGCTTCCCCCTCGACTGGGCCGAAGCCGGGCACTTGACGCTGCAGTCAATTGTTTCTTGTACTCCTTTACCGCTGTTTCTGCCGGTCAGCCTCGAAACCAGGCCCTTGAGTTGGCTCGCTATACTACTGCCATCTCCGCGCTTCGACAAGAGCTCGCCCGGTATGACGACAACGGCCTCCTCTCCACGCCGTCTGAAACATTGTGTGCATCGCTCCTCATGGCTCAGTATGAGATTCTGAAGCCGGGCCCCGCTTACTCTTTCGTCACGCTTTCAGGCGGTGTCTCTGCAATCCTGCGAGGTTGTGGGCCCAGCCGCGCGCAGGCGTCCGAATTTGAAGCAGCAATCTTCATGACCCAGTATCCGAGCATTGTCACGCAGTGTATGTTACGCGGCGAGGACTGCTTCCTCAGTGGGCCGGAATGGATCAACGCGATGCGTAGGACCGGCGGCGCAGACTCTACCAGCCCGCTCATGGCCGAGCTCTGGACGGTCCTGGCAAGACTGCCTGGGCTCTTGGTGCGTGCGAGAGAAATAGACCCGGCGTCTCCTTCCTCGACCTCATCACCGCTTTATGCGGAGCTGCTCTCCCAGATATACAACATCCGCGCCGCCATCGTCATCCACTCCGAGACCGTCACCCGCACCCTCTCCACGCCGGGCGTCCACGCCACCTGCCCACGCGCCTACCGCGGCCCAGTCCCCGCGCCGGTCTTCCGCCCGCAGAATACAGCTGAATCAGTACACCCAGCGCGGTCCATCAAACAAGCCACCTTCTACCACGGCTGCGTCATCCTGATCAACACGGTGCTGCAGAACTTCCTCGCGCCGCGCCCCAACCCGGCTCTGTCCCTCCAAACCGCCCAGTCGGCGACCTTCGTTCTCGAGACGCTCGACTTCGCCGCCACCACCAAGCCCTTTGGCTGCTTCTACATGACCTTTGCGGGCCCGCTGTGCTACGGCGTGCTGGCCGACCCGGTCCAGCAAGGGGCGCTGCTCGCCGGGATGAAATGTATTTTTGACGATCTCGGCATCTTTTGGACCCACGACTCGATGCGAGAGGTCTTTTACGCGTTGACGAGGGGTGGGTGGCGGAATCGAGTCGTCTTGACGGCGACGAGGGCGCGGTGAAGTGTGAAGGACACGAAGTGGAGCCTCTTTGGAGGGAACATGGTAGGTACATATGTACCTTAGGCGGGCTGCTAATGTACCTAATGTACCTAAACTACCCAGAACCTGTGCGAAATGCTCAAAGTGTCTGAGACCACGAATCATGGA
>WJFF01000058.1:43280-64245 GCA_011800825.1 Fonsecaea pugnacius | reverse complement strand
ACGTAGGTTGCGTAGTTTATCCATTCCTCGCCCTGTCTTATTCCGCAGAAGATCCCGCATGTCTGAAGTCGCATGGACGGATGGATTTCATCCCTGCTTACAGTAAATTCAGCTGGTACTGGCGCCGAGTAACTGAACTAGACTAGACTGGATTAGATTGGCTGCTTCTCGTTACTGAGTACCCAGCGAGTAGGTATCCAATACTACCTAGTAGTCTCATATCCAACACACCAGAGTGTGAGCTAGAAACTGAGATACAATCCCTAAGTGGATGGGAACCTCGAAACCTGTCATATCCTGTCCTGTCCTGCTTGTTGTACTCGTACAGTCCATCGTCCATCGACCTCCCCGACTCCGACTCCATGTTCGGCTTAGAGGGAAAGATGCGTCTCTAGCTATCCGCCTCCACCGGCCGATTGGCTGTTGCAGTGCCGCGTAGTCAGTCTGGCTGCTTCGACCAGTCCTTGCACAACCCTAGCAAGGTCCGACATGCTTTCCCAAACTCGACCTTGGGGTCGAAGGAGCGCCATGATCCTTGCGCCTGATGCCATACTCGCGCCGACGGGTCCGTGACAGGCTTCGAGCCCATATTGCCGTATCTGCCTCGACCTGGGCTGTTCATTGTGAGCATCTGAGGGGGAGCGGAGGAGGTCATGGAGAGGAAAGGAGGCATACCTAAATCCGGTGATTGGCAAGATCAGAACGTCATCGACCAGCTTGCTTTGCCCGCCGTCTCCCAATCCAGTCAGAGCGTTCCACCTCAATCCGGTCCGCTCCTCTAACCAAGTCTTTGCTGCGACAGTCACGGCAACTGGTCCTGTCAAAGACAGCGGCCCAATTCGTTGCAGCTCCCTTACGGCTTGCGGAGAGGTGATATCTCCCCTGTTGCGCCTTGCAACATCTTCCAACCTCCGTTGAAGAGTGTCCATGAAGCGTAAAAGAATGGGGTGGCCAGGAATGGAAGCCAATGCCCACTGTGTGAGTTGGACGGGGTACGAATACCCCATGCGCCAATAGTCACTCTTGTAAGGCGCACAATCAGCCTCAACGCCGAGAATGGTGCTTACTGTGTTGTCGAAGGAATACCTCAGTCCCGTCACGGAGTCTGTCCAGGGAGCAAGGTCAGAAGCGGAGACCCAAGAGACAGGCCGACGAAGTGGTCGCGTGTCCACGTCTGCGTACTGCAATATCGTCAATCCTTCTGTAATGCAGGCAGGATTTGATGCAGAGAGGAGAAACTTACAATCCCGCCAAACCATTTCAAAACCAGAACGCGGAATACATCAGCCCGCTCCACGTTCGAGGGCAAGGACAGAGAGCGATGAACAAAGTCAGGCTCAAATTCGGCCAACATTCGCACAATGCCTTCATCCTCCCAGAAGAAGTAAGCCATATCGTCAGCCACTACGTACGACAACCATTTCTCCACACTCCCGCGAAGCAGATCCGACCAGGTGTCAACACGCCGATTCTTCCATGTTTGGTGCAGTAGTAACGGAATGGAAGACTGGTTGATGAACCGGCGATTGTTGGTGTTGGCAGCTTGCGAAGCCAGAAGAGCCGCATCAACTATCGTCTCCGGCTGAACACCGGCAGACGATAACCAGGATGGTGGAATATACCATGCTGAAGCTTGTCAGTGGGAAGCCGAAGCAAAAGAAAAGGATCGCGGCAAACGAATCTTGGGTTGTCGGCCGAGCACTAGCACCGGGATACGCACCTCCTCCAGTACCATTGAACGTATGCACGTGTCGCCAAAGCAAGGGGTATTGCCGCTCCAACCGCTCCAAGTCGGCGAGCTGCACTCTATGTTTTGGGTTTGGTAGAAGCAGGTACCAAATAGCGAAGGCGGACAAAACAACAGATGCGAAGAAACGGCGTGGAAATTGGCGAGAAGAAAGCCAAGCTACTCTCATGCTTGGGACGTTGAGAGAGTCGCGGCAGAGCGCGTGTGCAAAAGGTGACCGAAGTATTCCCAAAGAGACACAAATGATTGACGTGGACAGATACTTAGGGGAGAGCGAGAGACAACAGCGCGGCTTGGTCCAAGGGTTTGCATGGAGGCATGCTTTGATGCGCAGGTATCAACATTTCTCGAGAAGAGAGGGTGTAAGAATCAGCGGTGATGGTGGTTGCGCCAGAGTGAATTCCAGCTGAGTCTTTACGAGCCCAGGCCACACCATAGCACATAGCACAAAGCTTGGACGGGATCTGCCAAAAGTGGGAAACCTGCTCCATTGCCAGCGGATTTCAAGGAGCCACGGGGTCAGGAACAGCGGCGGCGGTACGGGAACTGGCGCGGGTAGTGGTGAGGACGATGAAAGATGGCGCGTCGGTGTGTGTATATTGGCATATCAAGGGCAAGCGACAATGCCAGTGGATTTCCCAACGTGCTATAAAGGGATCGACATGATTGGTGTCAGTGCCACTGGCGCATTCTGGATGGACAAGGAGAAGTTGTTTGGTGTCTGCGGTGCCGGAACAACTTAATACCGGCCAGCACATGATCCTCGTGAAAGAGGCACGTGAGGGGCCAAATACACAAACAGTAAAGAAATGGTCAATTCTGGAGGAAAGTGACGTATATGCCGTTGTGGTTGAGGGCACCGATTGTGCTCCAGTAGTTGAGACATCAAGATTGATATGTTGTGGGCAGTATACGACAATAAGCATGCGCAGAAAGGACATGGAACATGTTTTTTTGTAGAGGTGGTGAAAAATGCTCACAATGCTGACGCTTAGCGCTAGATGATCAGCCGTAATATTTGTACGGTAGCTCATATCTCCGCGACACGCAACCACGATGCTAAGACTGCGGAAAGTTTGTAGCTTCACGAATGAATCAGTCCACCAATTGTTTACACTGCACACTCCAACCTCCACCATGAATTCTCTTTGTTGTATGTCCGGACGTGTAGCATCTGGCTGTTGTAGATCACTCCGTCGTCTGCAACCTCATGATATACCCCGCCGGCCGCTCCAACCTACGAAACAAATTCGTCCACTTTCACAATCAACTAAACGCTCCCAATATGCCAATCCTTTCGAGGCTGCCAGAGCTCAAGCCCGGGAGAAGAACCGAACAACACTGTGTGTACACTGAAATTAGGATAACGGTCTGCCAGCAGCTGACCGAGCTTAGATACTATGGGCTGAGTGCGGGAATACTACTTCTTGCACTTTCCTATGCTTCGGTCCCTCTTTATAAAATGGTCAGCACCGCCCGTGGGAGCACAACATGAGAAGCTCAAAATACTAAATCCTTCTCAGATTTGCCAACAAACCGGGTGGTCTGGTCAACCCGTCAAGGCCCACGATTCCACCGGAGACCCTGCCCTTCGCCTGAAACCCGTCGAAGACCACCGTCGTTTGCGTGTCACCTTTAACGGCTCCGTTTCCGACATCCTCCCCTGGAAGTTCACGCCGCAGCAACGTGAAGTTCGGGTTCTTCCTGGCGAGACCGCCCTCGCTTTCTACACGGCCACCAATAAAGGAGACGCAGATATCATCGGTGTGGCTACATATTCCGTCACACCGGCACAGGTGGCGCCGTACTTTAGCAAGATCCAGTGTTTTTGCTTTGAAGAGCAGAGGTTGAACGCAGGCGAGACGGTTGACATGCCTGTCTTCTTCTTTATCGACCCGGAATTTGCCAAGGATCCTCAGATGAGAGGCATCGATACCATCACACTAAGCTATACGTTCTTCAAGGCAAGATATGATAAGAATGGAGTGCTGACTACCATACCTATGGCCATGGCAGGGGCATAAAAAGAGAAGTCAACATGAAGAGAGGCAATAGACAGACTCACAGCGTCCTCCATGATCGTCGAGTCCGCAGACCAGAGCAGGCGCAGACTGCAACGGTGCTTATCGTCCTTTTAACCACTCAATCAGGTCATCCACGCCCCGATCGGGGGGAAACACAGGATACCACCATTTAACCACCTTGCCATCCTGCAACGCAATCATGGATCGTCTCAGCACCTTCTTCCCTTCCCAGTCGAACGTCGGTAGATTCAAGGCTCTCTGGAATCCCAATTCCTCGTCACTCAAAAGATCATAAGGAAGATGCAGCCGCTCGTGCGCTTCCGCTTGGTAGGCGGGCGACTGGGTGGAGATGCCATAAATTTGGGAAACCCCTTGCGCACGCAGTTCAGGCAGATTGTCCCGGAAAGAGCAAGCTTGCGGCGTGCATCCTCTTGCGCCTGGAATGGAATTCCAGGAGTCGGGAACGGTCTCATTGGGCGCGCCTGGACAAAACCCTGTCTCAATATTGGAAGGAATGGAGTTTGGGCGAAAAAGGGGAAAAGAGAATGGAGGAAAAGATGGACAAATACCTGTCCTGGGATAGCAAAATATAACAGTCAAGCCCTCCAAGCCGGCGAGATTAACCCTCTGCATTGGATCGCGTGCAATGGGAAGGCTGAGAGAGGATGGGATGGCGAAGTCGCTGAGATGGTTATATGCACCGTCGTCCTTGGGGACGGGAAGGTCCGCGGGGAATGTAGTGTCTGTGCAAGAGGTGAGAACTATCAGCTATCGGTTTGAAAAGGGGACAAGATGCCTCGAGCAGCCTTGAGGGAAATCAAGCCGTCTGAACAGCCACAATGACGACCACCGGGTGATCTGCCGCTCATACGGAATTGGGTGGCATGAGTGATGTACACTGGCAGCGGAACTTGTGGAGGGTTTAAATAGCACGTACGAGCCATAACTCGATGTCTCCACTCAATATTAGTGTACCAATCCCTTCAAGCTCGACCGTCGAATGTGCTTCAGATGCAACCTGTTTTGCTATTCAAGAAGATCTTTGACTGGTGGGAGGGAGTGCAAGGATCAGACTCGAGTTGGTTGAGAAGGGCATTCAGAGTCGGCATAAGCCGCTTTATCCCGCATGTGCCCTATAGCCTAATTCAGTCCAACCCCTCGCTGCCCTGTGATAAGATACTGTGTATAGACCTTGGGAACTCGGCACGCCTGCCTCTCGGGGAGACCTTTCTTTTACAGCCACGCGGTTCGAATATAAGGATATTCGTGATTTTGACAGGCCCGTATAGTTCGCT
The DNA here is from genome assembly GCA_011800825.1 of Fonsecaea pugnacius. NCBI lineage: Eukaryota > Fungi > Ascomycota > Eurotiomycetes > Chaetothyriales > Herpotrichiellaceae > Fonsecaea > Fonsecaea pugnacius. The sequence goes on along the minus strand of WJFF01000058.1, from coordinate 59,179 downwards.
TGAGTCTTTCTTCTTGATTTGAGGCCATCTTTGAGGAATGATGAGCCTGACGGTTGGACGATCGTAAAAGAGATGGAGTGGTGGTATCGAGATTGACGCGTGACGTGCGTGGGTCATTCCACCAGTGGCTCAATTCGTTCGATTCTCAATCCGGCTGCCTTGCCTTCCAAGGTTGCCTTCCTTGCTAAACGCCTTGGAACATGGATATTTGTAAAACAGCTTCATTACAATGCACAAGCCATCTGCCGGTCATGGTGATACCGGTCGGACAGTTTCCGGCCTGGCGCTCTGAGCGTCGAGGACTGCGTCTGATTGCGCCTAGCAGCATCACCCCGCAAACACATCGTTCCTGCCAATGCGCACGGAACTTTACTGAAAATTCGGGAAATGGGTTGAGCTCTACTACTAATGCCAAATGACCAACCTGCTCTGTTGCTACCGCCCCTCGTTTCGAAACATTCAATCTTCAGCTCAACATCTGCCTGCCATGACGCGCTCGGTGCAGGTTGCGCGTAGAATGAGCAACCTCCGGCGGGTCGGCCACTTGATGTTGTTTGAGCTTCAAGACCTCAAATATGTTGCAAGCCATCGATTGAAGGTGAGCCGAACGTCTTTGATATCTGTGCAGGCGGATGTTGCTAATCACTATTGTGAAAAGTGTCCCGACGGTATAGGATGGCCAACCAAGACGTTGCTAACAATCTTGCCGCGAGAAATTTCCAAGTTTCCCTCGAAGGACGGCCAACAGTCGTACGTCGATTATGTCTTGTAAAATGATGACGTCTTGTAGCCGGAGTTCTTGGCCAATATCCTTCGGGTAGATGGGCCTGGCAACCTAAGAGGAAACGTCCATAACGAAAACGATCTCGTCAGGTCTTACGGCAGCAAAATTCTCTCACTGGAGCGGTGGTCACATGATATGACCCTCCTGGTGCCAGGACCGTACCTCATTGAAGATGGTTCGTTGTGGCAAGTGTCCAGGCTATATGACGATATTTAGGGCGCCTTTATGGTTGCGGTCGAGCCACCTGAGGCAAAGAAGTACTATTAGCCATGACTACTCCTATCGTACTCTTTGCTGACCATAGAGCAGGTTGGACGATACCGTGTATATCCCGTTGAGGATCTCTGGTGCGCAATATCAGACTTTGAGCATTGCGACACCTTCGCGTGCAGCAAGGCACTCTAAAGGACCTTTAGATGGGATGCGCATTGCAGTCAAGGACATGTTCGACATCAATGGATTGACAACGACACTATGCAACAGAGCTTTTTACGACATCAGTGCACCCTCCACTTCTACAGCAGTATGCGTGAAGAGACTCGTGGACGCTGGTGCACACGTACTAGGAACGACCAAAATCAGCTCAATGATATCAAGAGAAGAGCCGACCGAGGCCATTGATTACCATGCTCCGTTCAACCCGAGAGCTGACGGCTACCAATCTCCGGCTGGGAGCAGCAGTGGAAGTGCTGCTGCGATTGCTGCTTACGACTGGCTTGACTTTACCATAGCAGAAGATACCTCTGGAAGTGGAAGACGTCCCGCCGCAGCCAATGGGTGTTTTCAATATCGTCCAACACATGACCTTGTGGACCTTGGAGGAATGTGGCCGACTTTTCTGCAATTTGATACTCCAGTCATTCTGTCTCGAGACCTAACCAAGTTTGCTTCAGTGGCTTCGTTGTGGTGCCATCTCGAATCAACGATAGGCGCAGGAGTTACACCTAAAGCCGCTTGCATCCTGTATCCGCAAGACTACTTGCCGAAGGATAACGAACAGCATTTGGAACACCTTGAGTCCTTTGTTGATGACCTCAGGACTTCGGTCAATGGCACGCTGGACCGAGTCTCGATAAGGCAGAAATGGCTAGATTCACCCCCAGAAGGTTGCGAGGGCCAGGATCTCGAAGCCTATCTCAGCGATGTTATTGTCCAGACCTTCTACCACGGGTTCTATCACAGCCAGACCTCATTTCGCGACCGGTATGTGAAGAAGTGCGGCAAGGAACCCTATGTGAATTCTTTCGTGAAATGGCGATGAAACCTGGGCAGAGGAGTCACGGAAGAGCAACACCAAGAGGGTCTACGCCGGTTGGAGGTCTATAAGTCTTGGTTTCTCAACGAAGTCATGGGAGGTCCGGAAAAGAACTCAATTTTGGTGATGCCCATCTCAGAAGGGGTACCACACTACCGGGATCATCCCCCCAACCCACCAACCGTACAAGGCGGATTCGATCCCCTTTTCCTGTCTCCTATATTGGGATGCCCGGATCTTATCATTCCAATAGCACAAATCCCGTTTGAATCCCGCATCACCGGACGTGAAGAACAACTTCCCGTTTGCGTGAATCTGCTGGGAGTACCTGGAAAGGATCTTGATCTGATCAATGCAGCAACTGCTGTACTCCACGCTTCCGGCCGGCCATGTGCAGTTCGGGTTGGCTCAGAGATGTTCTAAGACCCCGCCTTCCTTATCTCGAACGCTCTACTCTCACATCGAAATATCACTTGGACCAGAATGTGACAAGTTCATCGAAATCTTCTTCTGTCAAGTCCCGATCCGGTTTGTTGGCACCTGCGGAGAGTTCCCTCCATGACTGGGCTGCATATTTGAAAAGCGCTGAAGCATCTTCTACTGCACCGCCGCGATGAAGGATTTTTGCCTTGAGGAAGGAGGAGCGCGCTAGTTCTGGTCTATAGGTAGCTTGGTGCGTGCCCCAGATCCCCAAAGCTTGGTCGATAACCTCACGAGCTTGCTCGAGATGTGTTCTTGGGCTGTAGTCAGCTTCAACAAGTCGAACTTGGTGGTGGTTATCACAAAGCACCTACTTCGATAAGGCTAGATCGTCACGGTTGAGGTTGCTGTGGCGGAGCAAATGCTGTGCAATCCGATGGCAAATGTCGGCGAAGCGATGATGTCGAACGCCCACGGTAGCCTGAGCTTGCTTGAAAGCATTTTGATGGCATTCCCAGCTCTGCTGAAATTCTCCGAGGCTCCATCTCACGTTGCCCAGACCATACCACAAGCGCCCACAACTGTTGAAATATTAACATTACATCAAGCGATAAGGGTCACGTACGAGGTAGATTAGCTCACCGGAAATTCTCTTTATCCAGAAAACCGAAAAGCTCTTCCCGGTCTCGAATTGCATCCTCGAATATCTTGATTGCACGTGCGAAGTCACCTTTCAGCCAAGCAGCCAAACCTCGATTTGCGTGGGACACGGTGTTCATGTCCTTTCGGAAGTCCGGGAGCGAGCTGTACACGTCAATCGCGTTCTCAAAGCACTTCTCGGCTCCGTCAAAGTCGCGAGACATCATTCTTGCTATTCCATGTTCATTGTAGGCAATAGCTAGGCGTACATCTTTGATCTCGGTCTTCTCGGCAATTTGCATTCGCATATCCAGGAGAGCCCTTGTATGTTTCATGCACAATTCCGGATCGTTGGTTTCACTAGCTATGGCACCCATCGTGTAATGGATGTCCGCGAGTAGGTTTTGACTCTGCTGGCTTTCTTCGCAAGTCTGGCAAATTTTCCATGATTCGTCAAGCATGTCGCGGATAGCATAAGAGTTGCCTTTTGCGTGTTGGTACCTAGTAATCCAGTGGTAAGTCAAACCCCCCGAAATAGGGTTGGAAACGCCTCAGCGCATCATCGATGTTTGACTCACCATCCAGCTTCATACAACAGCTTCGCGTATTGAAACTTCGATAGATTCTTTCCTTCAAGCAACTGCTCCTTGTACTCGGCTCGAAGATAGCTGACGTGCTGGTAGAGTTCTTTGCATCGTGGCCACCTCTCGACGTCGTGGATCTTGTGCATGGCAGCAGAAGGCCACGCTTCGCACAAGACAGCTACCGTGTCTGCAAAGATCACGTCCAATTTGCGTCTCAAGTTGACTCTGACGGCGTCCTGAAGGACCCTGTGAATCCTCACGCCAGTATCGTCATTAACCGTCTTCAATAAGGAGCTGTTCATCAAGGCAGCACGGGCCGTGAAGAACCCCTTTAGGCGTCTGGGAAATGAGGCATCCGTGATTACTTGAGCACAGCGGTCTTTCATCAAGTAGTCTTGTATGCAATCTGGGTCTAGAAAGATCATCGCCTCGAGTAAACTCCGCGATGATGGCTTCAGCGCGTCAATAGCCCAGATGGACGCGATTGAGCCTCTGGCTCTCGCCGGTCTTTGCTCCAGCTCAAGCTCTAGGACGTTCAACGACTTCAGCGACCCCGTTGGAGAGTCCATCGGATTTCTCGTGTCGTCGTCATAGACTTCTAGGAAATCTTTGAGAAGCATATACTCACGGCGAATGACGCCAGCCATCTGAGCAATAGCCAGTGGAAGTCCACCAAGTCATTGTGATACTATCAACGAGAGATTGTCGTCGTCGTTTGCGCCGGTCAATCTCTGGAGAAGCTGGGCACCTGTGTGGTTGTCCAGTGGTTCCAGGTCCAGGACTGTAGTATCACGAGAAAATGATGTTTTCGCCAGTGGATGTCGGCTGGTGATCAACCATGATCCAGATCCGAATATGTGCGTGTATTCACTGATGATGTCCGGGTTGTCTGCATTGTCCAACACAATCAACCAAGAAGCCTCCGTCTGGCCGACTGTATCGTGTGTTTGATCTAAGAGCTTCGTAGGTTTTGACAGCCAGCCTTTTGCTGTCTCCCTGTTGACCACGAGATCCCGAGGTTCTTTGTCATCTTCAAGCCCCAGATTGACGGCGATATCCGCAAAATCACGCTCTAGCTTGTTCACAGTGTCAGCATGGATCCAGAAAACGGCATCAAATCGTTCTTAGCGGGAATGTGCAAACTCTAAAGCGAGTTCTGTCTTTCCAAGACCGGCCATACCGCAGAGAGTAACATGTCTTGATGCTTGAGATTCGGAAGACACCAGACGGTCTTGAGAAGGAAGCAATACGCTGTCAAGCAATTCCAATTCACGAACCCTGCCCGTGAACTCTTTATTCCGTGGGTAGCCGCCCAAGGATCTGCATGGCAATACCGCCTGCCTTCTTGCCGGAGCGAAAGCCTCAACCATGGGAATCACCTCCAGATCAAATGTCGTGGATCCATATTGGCCTTCTCCAGTGTTTCCAGCCTCTGCGCTTTCTTCGTTCCGGCTGAGGACGTACTCGGCGGCCTCATTCGAGCCGCCACTGTCGGATCTGTGGTCAGATGGAGTTCGTGATCGATATGATCGCATCCGATCCTCTACATTGCTGATAGAGTATCTCAAAACAGTTTGCATCCAGTCGACTATATGCACGTCGGGCTCACCATGTTCGTCCTTCAGGCTGCATAGATCGAGATGTGAGAGAGGTAAACCGAAGCATTGCTCTCGCCGTGCGCCGATCTTGGCCAATTCCAGGTCAACGAGAAGCAGTTTCTTGCTCGTGAAAGTTCGAGAGATAATGGTCTTCTTCTCTTCATACACAGACAAAATGTCTAAATTGGTATTGACATCTTGAAAACGAGCTCCTAAATTAGTCAACAGGGATCTGTCATTTCTCTTCTGGAGTAGCGCCTGCTTGTTCGAGATCCCCGGGTTGGCCGCTCTCAAAATCCATAAACATTGCTCCCAGAGAGTGTCGTCTCCTGGTGAACTATGCGGCGTGCCAAGGAATACCATGCCAACTATGACATTGAGCAGGAGATCATATCTCGGATGTTGGAAGTTTGCAATAGATATTGCCTGTTTGAGGATGAATCCTCCAAGACTGTGACACATAAGAATCAATGGGCGCTTTTGTGCATCGACAGCACTCCGAAGCTGAGAGAGTTCGCCGAGAAGATTTGCGCCTTGGTCGAGGAAGAATTGCCAGGAGAAGTGATCATCAAGTGGAATTTGGTACTGGAACTCGAGAATTCTGAGCCGGGTGTGTTCCCGCTCTAATATCGTAAGCCACGATGGCTGACAGACTCCCCATTCCCGGGCAGCTGCGGTGCCAACTCCAGGTATCAGGACCAAATCCACATTTGGATTTGGATTGGAAAGAGCCTCTGATATTGCCAATCTGCTGCCGATTTGGGTATCAAAAGTCGCCATGAGTGTCAAATGTGACGGAAGTCACGGAAAATGTTTGTGCGACAAGAGCTCAGCCACATTCTCTAATAATGGCGGCACGACTCGGCTCGTTTTTCTTCTGCAGCTTGGTGGTAAGAGGTCCGGCGACTCGCTAGGATTTTTGATTGTAACGGGGTTGTAGTGCGGAATAATTCAAACCCTTTCTCATAACAACGAGGTCAGGAAGGCAGGTAGGCAAGGATAAAATTCCGTCTGGATAGGCAAAGTGTAGTGAACGCCCAAGTAACACATGTACTGTAAAACCTGTCTCTTGGGTTCTAGCGCGCCCCGGCCGGATAACTGTTCGCCAGACCGCCAGAGTGCCAGTCACTTCGAGTAGGACAGTCACCTCGAAGAGTAGGACAGTCACTTCGAGTGGTAGGACAGTCACTTCGAGTAGTACAGTCACTCGGGCCAACTCCGGGGCTCTACGAGGACTGGAATTTTGAAACAAACCGTGCAGCCCTTCCTGCGCCCAATCTCAAGACTCTCAAAATATAATCTATTGTAGCACTGCGAAATGAATACATATTTTTAATCGCAACATTCAGGCACTGATGGGCCAAAAGTTCTTGCACCAGTCCAGAAGCCTGGCACTCAGTTCTCGGTCTACCCAAACACTTTGGAGGCTCGGGCTTGCCACGCGTCAAGAGTAAAGGCGTCCTCTCGGCAGGGATCGACAATCAAGGAAGGGCCCTGGCCCTGCAAGCAGCCACTGTGTAAATTTGAAAAGACGCAGAAGTTTTGTAACTTTTATGGATTGTTTATCCCTAATGGTTGTTATCTAGTGTGTCTGGTGATCAGTACACCGGGTTTGGTGAATGAGCTTTTGGTTGGTAGAAATGAGCATGGAGGCGTCTTTCCTTTGTCACGAATCCACGTAACCCCTGTCGTTAACAGCTACTTGCAAGAGAACACGTTGTCGCAGGGCGCATGACGCCCTAGTTATCGCGACCAGAAGAGGTGTGCTTGGACCGCAAAAGGCAAAGGACACAAGACAGTGTCCATGCTTTCATCCACCACCGTACCTTCGTCATATTACCAGTAGTGATATCAACCACCTCCACTCAGGTTTGTTATACAAAGCAGAGAGCCTAAGCACAGTTGCTTGATCGATTATGAAGGAAACAAACTGTACGTATGGTCAACCTTCTTGTCCTCGGGAATAAACCTTCACTAAACCTTCACTAAAGTAAACAACAGCGCCGCAATGCCTTCCCTAAAAGTCGAAAAGATTCAGCCTTGGAAGGCTCACTGGCCCATGAAGACGAGCCAACCCGTTGCCGAAGATGTTCACACCGATCATGGATTCGCAAAAGGGGTAATTGTGGTCATGGATGGGAACACCACTCGTGGCCCACATGTTGCGAAAGAGAGGAAAGCAGCCGACAAAGCTATGTTTACATAGCTTTGTCGTAGTGGAATGTGAACAAAGGGGATATTGTCACAACCCGGTAACGAATTTCATACCAGTGACGGCAAACTGAAAGCTCTCCAAGGGTTTGGCATGTGCCGTAAGCAAACTAGATCAGCAAACATCGTTAAATCAATCATGACATCGTATAGTATAGGTGCAGACTGTGCAAAGTACAAGAGCAACTTCCTTCTAGTCGCCCTGCTCGAGCCTCTATCCTAGACAGTAAACTGACAAAAGTCATACCATGTGACCATGGATACCTTCAAAGAGCTTTCCCACCTCCCGGGGATACTCTTTTAGATCTGCGTAGAACACAAATGCGCGGCAGTCGATACTTTCTCGAACTAGATCCCCAGCTTGGGTCTTAGGGCTGTTGAATCCCGCATGGGGGCATGCTGTCACAGATCAGTTATTTTCGCCATAGATCGACCATGCGAAGACATACCACACGGTTGTGACGCATCAGAACCAGCGCTCTTGAATATGATAGCCTCGTTTGGCATGTGGTCGGACAAGTAGTACCATTGATAGCTTGGACTGTACATGACTTGCATGTTCTCCGTAACCCATGTTGGAAAGACAACATCCGAAGGCATGGTGTCGTTTTCGAAATCAACAGTTCTAGAATCAACAATTCCCAAGGGCCAGTCTCGTAATGGACCACGCAGAGGCTTCCACACACTAAGCAGGCCTTGTTAGCTATGGTCGAGTTATCTAGGCGCGTCAACACACTTGATGACCTGCCAACGGGAAGTCAGAATTTCAGATGCGTGCTTGCCGTAGAGAGTTGTCAACATGCGAACAGCTTCATCTTGTGTGAAGTCTGAGTCCTGTCAGTTACTTCTGAGGCTCTGGAGATCAAGAGTTCGCACCAATGTGACACATAGCTGTTGGTTGATCCCAATCATAATTTCTTCCTTGAGAGATTGGAAAATGCGCTTCGCGGCGGCGAACCTACTTCCTTGATGAGACTCAGTCTGAGGTTTGTCGCGACTGGCATAAATATACCGCGTTGTCCATAACAAAGACATACTTGGCACCCAAGTTCTTCTTTAAGGCCAAGACGAGGTCTTCATGATAGACAGATTTAATCTTGGTATAGTCATTGAAGTCTTCATAGGTCATTCTGGATTCCAATGGCATGACGCTGAAGCCTTGTACGCCTACCGACGGCGGCTCCTCAAGCTTGCGGATATCATTCAGGGTAATTTTGTGCTTCTCGCGACGTATGTTTGATTGAGCAACTCCGTCAGCGTAATATCGCATCCCATAAGGCTTTTCCGTCTCATACAGCGTTTCGCGCTTTAGGAAATACATATCAGCTTCCAAATGACTCTCGCCCATGGTGCCCCGGCGTGGGTAGACTTTTCAGTGCTCTCACAAGTCACTACCCGCAACTTTTCAAGTTTCGGAGTTACTATGGCGATGGAATAAGCGCTTGTTAGTGGCAGACTTGGGGGGAAGTGCACGGTAAGAATGGGGTTCTGGCAATCCTACCTCAGCAGACACTAACTAGCTACTTCATGGCTATATGATAACCCGGTAGAGCACCTGATGAATTGATCACCAATTCTATAACGTAGCAAGAGCCTATCCAGACGAGTTACACGTGCAGAACTGACGTGGCTGATGTTGATACGCAGGTGTCTGGCGGAAGATTGTCAGTGCAGGTTGGTAACGCTTCAAATAAAATACAACGCGCGAACAAGGCGCTAGCGGGGTAATAGTAGCGCTAACTAGGCTAGAACTTGCAGCTTCCAGGGCGGGCCTAGCCGATCTAGTAGCATCATCGGATAGGCTGCGGAACGATCGACACCCAACTTAAAGTTGACCGAGAATGTCGGCCGACCTACCTTGTAATATAGGCAAGGTGCGCAGCCTCCTATCTTCAGTTAATGCTGACTGACTTGTAGATGGCACGAATTTCATATATGTGAGAAAGGCTCCGACCCAAACAAACTCTCAGCTGTCATCCTCAAAGTAGTCTTTGTGAATATGGCACCCTCTCCAAGTGAAGGGCAAGCTCTTGTCTCCTATTCAGGTCCAAGCTATGGAAGCATCAACTTCTGCATCAAAGATCAAGGTGTCCAAAGCTCAGTGGCCCTCAAAGTGACCACGGTAGACGATGAGACTCTTCAACACCTAGACGGTGGTGTAAGTGAGGGTAATTCTCTCCAGAACTGGAATGATAACGAAAATGACGAAAATCCTCGGAACTGGTCGCTTTGGTGGAAATATAGCATCATTGCACTGGTGAGCTTTATTGAGCTTTTCACGTTGGTTGATACACAACCTTCTGCAAGGCACTTCAGTTAATATTTGTGCAGGCACTTGACGTCCATGTTGTATGCTCCGGGGATACCTGCTATGCAAAGAGATTTCAATAGCCACAACAACACACTTGCAACATTCACCATGACAATTTACGTGCTCGGCTTCGCTGTTGGTCCCCTATTGTTCGCTCCACTTTCAGAGGTCTACGGTCGTGTTGTGATCTACCCATCCTGCCTGGCCCTGTTCATGTGTTTTACCGTGGCCTGTGCGCTATCTTCAAGCATCAGCATGCTAGTGGCCTTCCGCTTCATCGCAGGATGTTTCGGTGCCGCCCCTGTCGCCATAGGCGGTGCGATGGTGTACGACCTATTCGAAGTCAAGGAGAGGGGTCTCGCCATGGCCATCTACCACTCAGGGCACTCAGGGCCTATATTCGGAAATCTTCTTGGACCGCCCTTAGGTGGATTCATCATTCAACACCAAAGTTGGCGATGGGTTTTTTGGATCATCACAATATTTGTAAAACGTTTTGCGTCCTTTGCAGACCCCATTTGTCGCTAATGTTCTTCAGGCTGGCTTCGCTTTGCTATCCTCCTTCTTCATTCTAAGGGAGACTCATGCACCGACCATTCTATGCCGACGAAAAGCCGATGCCGAACCGAGTTCCTTTATTCCAAATCATACAAATCCAGACCATGTTGATGATATATCTCAGGAGATCGAGAGACCAGAGATGAGGCAGGCTATTCGCTCACCGACCACCTCACGCGTTAGGAGTTCGGATGCCGATGTCCCAGATGTCGTGGAACCAGGCCCTGCTACTCTTCAGGTGATCAAGACACCTTTGAAACCGGATATTGAAAACCCAAGTCTTACGAGACCAGAATCTGCTGACAAGGCTACTCGGGCTGTTAAGAGACCATGGACATCAGATATCGATATTCCAAATCCTAGAGCGCCAGACCCAGGTTTCGAGGTTTCTCGGGCAATCAAGAGACCGTTGAAGCTTCTGTTTTTCTCTCCGGTCATCCTGGCTTGTTCACTTATTATATCTATTGTGGCAGGAACGATGAACTTGATCTTCGCCTCCCTGGGGCGTATATTTCAGGACGAGTACGGATTTTCTACGAGAGCCTCTGGTAGCATGTATCTAGGAGTCACGACAGGATTTCTGTGTGCGGCGTTCGTTTTCGGCAGGACTAGTGATCGTATCTCTCAGTCCTTGATGAAGAGGAATGACGGAAAACAGCAAGCTGAATATCGACTTCCTGCTATGATGATTGGATTGCCGCTGGTGGTCATAGGTTTATTCTGGTACGGCTGGAGTGCACGGTACCATGCATTCTGGCTTGATCCCATGCTGGGTCTATACTTTTTTGGTATGGGCGTCACGACCATTCAGGTGAGCGGTCTCAGAGCCAGCAAAAACATTCTTCCAGTGTACTAACATAGTATAGCTCTCGTTGCAGACGTATCTGGTGGACTCTTTCACCGAGTTCTCAGCCTCTGCTCTTGCAGCAACAACCGTGACGAGGTGTATTGGAGGATCTCTCCTTCCGCTACTTGGCCCAGTCCTTTACAAAAGACTAGGTCTCGGTTGGGGAAACAGTCTGCTAGCATTCTGCAACCTCGCACTTTGCGTAGTGCCATGCATTCTGTTTACCTGGGGAAATTATGGCGAGAGAAGTATATGCCTAGAGATATGTAGAGCAGTACTGCAAGCACAGGACCTTTTGAAGGTTCGGTCCGCGCGCAGACCGCAGGGAAAAGGGGGCCTGGACGGACTGCGCTCTGGCTCGAAGGGAGTTCTACCTGCGGCTCGTGGCTATACGCAATGCTTGAAGGTTACTGAGGACGTTGGATACAAGTTCTGGATGATATGCGCCTCCTATATCGCCGGCCGTCCACCTTCACTACAACCGTGGCGGAAGGACGCCCCCTAATGGAACGCCCATCCATTCAAGATACAGCATCCATAACTCGAGCAGACGTCTCGCGTACTGCTACCACGCGAGAAGCATCGCGAAGGTCAGACGGCGGCGTGGATGACAGGGTTTTTGACAGGCAGCTCTCCTTTCTAGGTGTGCGCGCCAAAGGCCAGCTCTAACGAAAGAGCTGAGGCAATTGTGGGGAGAGTACCGAGTACGAGGTAGACTTGGCGGCTGCCCGAGCGTGAGAGGCACAGGCTAGGCGCGGGTGTGACGCAAATATGATGGTCGCAAGCACCACAAGCGAGCGCTTACGGGGCAATCCCCTGGTAGGGTTTTTACGCTAGACAAGGTAGACGGCTCTGAATGGACCCGTGGAAAATGATATCTTTGCACCGTTTTACTTATGTGAATTGAAGGACATGATTAATTCTGAAGGGACCTGGGGGATTGCTTGACATACCTGGAAAGCGAGGTTTCGCACGCAATACTCGGTACAGTGGGAGCCATTATGAGATGTCTTCCGCGCCCTGAGCGCCCGACACCGCCTCACAAACTGTCAGCCATGACGGTGATGAGGCCCCTAGATGGCGCCTATCTAAATTCTAGTGGCGTGCGGGCGGCCGTACTGGGTCGCCCTGAAGCTGAGCAAGGCGTTCGGAACTGATCGCTCAAAACGAGCCGCAGCACACTGACCAAGCTGCCTTGTGCGACAGGCCAGCCTTGTTCTCTCCATCCTTTAGAACCTCCAAAGAGCCCTGAAGGTAAGTGACAACGTTGAACTATACACAATCGCTTGGTTGCTACGTTTTAAAGAAAAAAAGATTGCGGAAATCGCTTGTCGCTACTCCAAATGCCATGGCGACACTGGCACCGTCAGCTTCCCCGTCAATAACTCGCACAAGATCAGAGCTGCAATCGAAGAAAACGAGTCAGCTGTGCTTGTTCGCCTGTTGAAGTCCGAGACTAACCTTTGACAGTCTCACCACAAGATTATGCTCGTCTTGTCGAGTCTCATTCTAAGCGCTCTGCGGCAGAAACTGTCTATCCTGGAACCAACTTCGCCAACCTCGCAGCGTATTTGCTGGGACCATATGAGAGGCACAACGCTGCTCGCGCTCGTGAGAACGTGTCTGTAAATGAACCCACGGTTGACACGAGCTATGTTACCCTATACTGCTTTGGCGACCGAGGCAATCATTCGACACATGACTTCATTCTATCGACACAGCTCACTGACCTCGACCTAGACGCACAGACTAATATCAATGGGCGATTGCTCTTTATACGCGGCAACGTCGCTCCCGAGTGGCTGGCTCTCATAGGTGCCAAATTTCGCCTGGATCCGGAGTTCTCCCAGAGACATCTTGATTTCAAACATGTCGTCAGACGACTCGACTACTTTTTATTGCCTACAATGCCTTCCGCGGCCAGCCAGATGACGCGATTCCGGCTCAACACGATCGGCTATGTGATGCAGCATCACAGAGCCGCCGGCGGGCTCGACCAGGCCGATTTGGACATGGTCCGACATCGTGCCGAAGACTCTGGGGCTGACTATGTGGAAAGACTCGCCCGTGGCCGTGAAGGCGAGAGCAGGTCCGGAGACTCGATCGTGCGAGAATTTTCCATCCATGACCACGATCACTTTAGTCTTGAGCAGGACATTTCGGTGCACATAACATCCACGGATGACAAATGGCTTGGTGAGAACACTGTGCAGGGTCTCCTCGGGTTTGCCACATGCTAATGCGATACATCAGCAGTGGTATGGCTCGATGTGGGTCAAGCCCTGACTCTAAGTCCTGCCGAACCATGGAGCCCACAACTATTCGGCGTCGACCCCCTTGAAATAAGCCTCCATCCTACCATTCAGCAACGTCATCGTGTGGCCTTGGACGGGAAGTCATACATCAACAAAACGGCGAAATCTGAAGACGATACCAATCATTCCCGGATCGTCCAGACAGCCTCGTTGTTGCACCTTGAGTATGACCGCCGTTTGGAAGCCGATACCGTATCCAATCGTCCTATGTTCGTGTTAACTGATATCCTTCGTCTCTGCGCCAGCTCCGAGGTCCAACTCCTCAACATGATAGAGGCGAAAATTAGCATAGAGCTAAGTCCGGCTCGGTCACACGCTCAGAACGAACCCACAGTGTCAAACCTCCTATACCACAAGCGAGTGTTACGTCGTCATATGCAACGACTACTCGAAAACAAAACCTTTATCGAGACTCAAAACAGCATGGCCCAACACGATTCCTTGAAACCCTACCTTTCGAGCGGTTCCAAGTCAAAGCTGGACTCGATATTACATGATTTTGATTATCTGCTCGAGAAGGCCAAGGATCTCGCGAACGAATGTGATCGTGGCATGGGTATCATGATGAACAAGGCAAGCATCAAAGAAGCCCAGAAGGCAATTGTGCAGGCTGAACGAGTCACCAAGCTCACCAAACTTGCATTTGTCTTTGTGCCGTTGTCTTTCACTTGTTCATTCTTCGGAATGAACTTCTCGCAATTTTCTGCGGACAGCGACCTTAGTCTCTGGATTTGGGCCGCTCTTTCCGCCCCCATCATTATCCTTTCTATGATTTTTATGAATTGGGATGTGGCGTGGGAGGTTCGGAGCTGGCTCAGATGGATGGATCGAGCAAGCCGGCCCATCCGCGTTGGGTTGACTGAACGGAGCTCGCGGTTCGATCCACACTCGATTGATCGCAGGAAACTTCCCCCGGAAGTATGAGTAACGTAGGGCGACAGCCTGAACAGGCTGAGGATGAGAGACCATTCTACTGCGGAGAATATGCTGATTGAAACAGACGCTGAGTGATGTCTAATGTCTATGTTATAAGTGGACTGTCTTCGCACACTAGGTATTCACTGTTGGCCCAACGCACAAATGAGTCCAAATGCCCGAGACTCAGTTTCTCCCGCAAATCTCTTCAGCTGCTGGACGATACTGTGAGTCACGACCTCGTGTTTAGCAAATGGGGCCGCCATGGATTCGGCCAGCTCGACCAGGATGACCCATCTCTCGGGCGTTGCTGCAGCTTGGAAGCTGGCTTTCTCATACGACTTGGTCGAGCTTCCTGACTGTGAGGCATATCGGTCGTATTGGAGGAGGTGAATGGCCAGGAGACTCTGGTGCTGACCCGACAGGCCCGGCCAGATGGTTTCAGCAACCCAGCCGCCGAGCTCGTCCCTCTGGCTCTGCGACGCCGGAGGCTGGAAGGTGATGAGCACCACCGTGGCGCCTGACCCCGACCCGGAGAACTGGCCAAACTCGGGCCGCGAACAAGACTGGCCGACCCGACATACCAGACGGTTCATGGACGCCATCAAGGGCATGTTTCGCTGGGTGCCGGGCGTGGGGTTGTTCAGCGCGTCCATGTACGCGGGCGAGGTGAAGACGTCCACCGAGGAGACCTCGTAGCAGACCAGGTACTGCGATTTGGCATCATCGACTGAGTAGTAGCGACGAGCTCGTCGAAAGCCCGGGATGGCGAGACGCTCCGGGAGGTGCTCGTAGGTCCACCATTCGTTGAGATCTTCTTCGTCGATGGACTTGTCTTGAACTTCTCCCCAGATGACCATCATCCCTCTCTCCCGAGGCAAGGTTGCAGCCGGCATGGCTCAAGGTGTTTCGGGGAGTGCTCGAAACAAGGCAGTTCAGATAGCATACAGTGTCGGTATATAGGTCGAGTAGTTTGTTTTCGGCCGCGGATTTCTTGGTCAGATGGACTTGAGACGAGTGCAGTTCAGAATGCTTAGGTTCTTTTCCGCGTTGTCCCGACACCTTTCGTATCCGATTCTACATGGTAGGGGAGGAGGAAGACGCAGCGATTTCCGCGTTAATAAGAATCCCGGTTGAGCAGCTGAATCTTATGCCGGGGGTGCCTAGTCTGGGTGAACACACACCATTTGGAGAAGGAGGATCCATATGCCCTAGTCGTGGTAAGGCGACCGACATAATCTGAGAACACATAGCATCGGGTGAAGATGTGCACGGTATTCGGCAGTTATCAAGGTCGGTAGCGGGAGGGGATATACTCGTATCATTTGGAGAGTTCCATCTGGGGGATTGGCGCAGGGAGCTTGCTAATTAATATTACTCCATATCCTTTGACTCAATGTGGAGGGATAAACCATTGGCGTCTTGGCACACATTACACAGAGAAAGGCTGCCAGACACACGT
>WJFF01000057.1:153311-164792 GCA_011800825.1 Fonsecaea pugnacius | reverse complement strand
CTCTTTCACCCTAGGCCCCTCGACAAACACGGCAACTCTGCCAGCGCAACTGCTCGTCGTCACGAGCCCCTCGTACCGATTGATCTCGTCGATCAGATCGCGGATCTGCGAGTCCACCGTGCCCTTGGGGGAATTGTCCGTGTATGCACCCTCGGGTTGGTCGAGGTCTGCGAGGATCCGCGACTTTTTGGCCGCAAAGGAAGCGGGCACGGACGGTTGTTGCGCGGCCGATGGAGCATCTGCAGTAGCAGCAGCACCACCACCGCGTGGCATTGGTAAGAATTGTATTATTCAATTGCGCTGATATAGATTCGAAGGGTGTGAGTATTGTATGTGGGCGTATATGCAAGATTTACTTATGTTGGAGAAAAGTATTTCGTCAGTCATTGGCTACGTTGCAAGACTCAAAAGAGCTCACCGAATAGGAGCATGAAAATTTTGTTGTGGAAGATATTTGTTATTCATTTTCACATGTCTTCTGTAGAGTTCTCTTTACCTCGATCTTTATGTTGTCTAGAACACTAATCTGTCTACGCAGATCTATTTCTATTTCGTTCTCGCTGTGTAATGTTTCAAGGCATAATCCAAATCAACCATCGCTTCCCGGTATAATGTAAGAACGTGACCAAACCAAAAAATCGGAAAACCCATCAGCTCAAGGTCGGATCTGACCTGACGAAATCAGCCATCTATGCGACTGGAGCTGCGACAGCGGCCTTCGCATCCTCCTTGTTCGGCACTGTAGCTGGCTGAGTGAAAGTCTCCGGCCACAAGAAAGCCTTCTCTTCTTTGCGCGGACTGAGAGCAGCGAACACAGGCACAGCAGCTCGGCTACTAACCCTTCTCCACATGTTGGCACGAGGGTTGAAGTTGGATGGCAAACCTTTGCCATGTGTCTTTTCGTCATCAACTTTAGCAATCTTGATGACTTCCCTCTGAATGTCGGCAAATGTGTCGAAGGGAATGTATGAGAGGCCGTGCTCATTGCAATACTCCTCCAACCTCAATCCTCGGCGAGCGAAAAGCACGTCGGCTTCACGCGCTGCTGGCAAGTCTGAGACGCCGTCACCAATAAAAACGATCATCGGTATTGTGCCGTTGTCGCTCTCCAGCTGTGCGGCTGCCCGATACTCATTTATTGAGCGGGCTTTGTCGTGACCAAGATCAGTATCGTGTCTCCACACGGCTTCCCATTTGCTGCCATCGTGGGCAATTTTGGCATCGTTGGCCACAATTTCAATGTGTTTGCTCATTTGCTCGCCGATGAAGTGATCAAGGACTCTGCGTAAGACAGGCTTGAGTCCGGCCGAGATGACATTAAAAGGGATGTTGTTGTTGACGCAAAACTCGTGGAAGGTCTGAAAGTCTGGGTCAATGTCCAGGGCCGTTTTCATGACCTCGAAGCCGTCCTCGAACGGAACATCCAGTGAGGCGTAGAGCTCATCTGAGACCTCACGAAAGGTGCGTTCTCCAGACTCTAGCTGCTGCGCCAAGATCTTCCTTTTTTCAGGACCGCAACCAAAGTTATCAAAAAGAGTATGACCGGTATCTTGCATGAAAATGGTGCCGTCAAAGTCTGAAATCGGTTGTTAGATGGGGTCGAATTCTTCAATAGGGACGGCCATACCTGAGAAGCAGATTATCTTCCGCTTCGTGCCCATGTTGGCAGTGTTGGCGCGCTGCATACCAGGTCGCGCCACCTTGGGTTCGACTGGTGGAGGAGTGATAGCGATGGGTGCCATGATTTTCCAATTTTGAGACTGGATGGGTTTACACTTGGGCGAGGTTAACAGGAGAGGGATAGGTCCTAAAGGTGTTAATGATCTCCCTTATATCTGTCTAGCTAAGAAGCTTTCGTATACTCAAAAGAGGGTATACGTAGGAGGCGCTGATGGCTGCATTAGGGCTTCGGCGTAGAGCCTGCAGAGATACCAGCTCTCACCGTAAGGACCTGAATATAGATGTCATCCCGTGGAAGTCTCTGTTTCAGTAACCTGGTGACCAGCATGACCTTGGCACCCTCTGCACGCCATGCAAGGGTTGGCTGTAGAGACGCGACAGATGTATGTTGACGCCATCATCAAGTGGACAACGCCATGGGAGTGGCCAAAGGTGGTATTGTGGATACTGGGAAAGACCTAAATTATGGAAAATAATGAGTGGCAATGCCGTTTGACCATGTTATCGCACATTGTTCAGCTGCTAGTGTGATGTTCCACAGCGGGAGTCTGCAGAAAACGCACATGCTTAGCTCGAAGAGGCTCGGCTGGTACGATGAAGACTTGTGAAGGAATGGCATTTTGATATCTACAATGACGCTTATCTGGTTGTTCGATTGGCTCGCTGTATGGGGGCGTGGGATCCGTCTCGCTGTGGTTGGTGAGAAAGTGACGGAGGAGAAGCGGTCAATACTTGGTGGCACCGAGAGATTTTTTTACAATGCTCATGACATCGTTGATGAAAGCAAACCTGGAACAAAGCTGCAGATACAGGAACCCCTGCAGGCTGTTTGTCGTGTGGAAGAGTGCAGAGAGCAGGAAGACAGAAGCTGAGACGATGGAATCGCATGGAGCGCAGGACTCGCAGGAAAGACAGTGCGTCGGAATCGGGAAAACTCTCGCACCGGGCAGTTTTTCCGAGCATCGCCACATTGACGGCATTGACTGCATCTGATGATGGGATTCTTGGATCTTGCACCTTCATCTCTTGTCCCATCGATCGGCGACCGATTGGCAGGCCATGGGCCGATCACCACAGCCGTGCGCAGCCTTACTGCCTCATCATACCACCGCTCACACTTGACTTTGTACCTCCTTGTCCGTCTGGAAGACTTGCTCAGGACAGTGGACGTTAACACTGAGACGCTCAAGAGGAAGCAAGACATCGCGCAAACACGCTGATGTAGGAGCATAACAATGCCGGAAGAAGTCCGCATATTTTGCCAGGACAACTCCACAGCTAATCTGTCTCATTTGTGTATATTGCATTCGTCGGTGCGCGAATGAACAGATGGAGGACGATGCAGGCTCCTAATGTTGTCGCGCACAGCAACCAGCAGGCGCGCTCACCTGCCTTTTCCTTAATGACTGCAAATTTGCGCGCCGGTCTTTGATCTTCCTCAAAGTGCTTCACTACTGACTGTGCCATCTGTTTCAATCGATTCCATTCATCTCATCGCATTTCGAACTCCAGGGAAAGGAAAGATGGCTGAACGCAGACTTCTCTTGCTCGAGTCCTACCATACCAAGGATAGCAACAAGCAATTCTGGCGCATTACAAATCCTCCTGGCCTCCCCTTTCATGACAACATCAACGACTATCAATTCGTCAGGCCAGCTCATTGCAGACCCGGAGTGATTGACGAGGTCTCCAGAATCATAGCCCTCATGTCAACAACCGGCGAATGGTAACCAATTTTTGCGCTGAAACCTGGGCTGCTCTCCTTAACCAATTCTTAGGAAGTTCATCGGCGTCATCAGCAAGGGCCCTGCGGGTGAAATCATCAAGCCGGATGGTGATCACTACAGAAGAGCGGTCATTGAGAGGGTTTCGTCTCCTGCACATGCTTGCTCCCACTGCGGAATGCTGTGTCAGCGCAAGTGAGCGAAATGAACTCCTCCCTTCTAGTGTATGCATTTGCTGACGTGCGGGCGTTCTAGTGAGTTTCAACTCCCTGGGCGGCGACAATCAGTCAGCTCCACTGGTCCTCCCGCATTTGCTGGTCAGATCAATCAGCCACCAGCGTACAGAGTTTAAGTGCAGATGCTCGCAATTCTCGCTCGATCCCCCAGAATTTACGCCGCTACGAACATCCAGAAGATACATCGGACGCTCGATGAAGAAGCCTCAGGTGGCTTGAGGTTGGGGGCTATGTAACACTTCACCAGTGCCACTGAAAATCAGGTCACATTATCAGCATTTGCATCTGTGCGAACGACCATGGGAGTTGAAGAAGAAGTAGCTGGAATTTTCGCTGAAAAGGGACAGAAGTTGACCATGTCGTTTCCAAAGTTGAGGGCTACTTTTAGTTCTCTGCTGGATTGCTCGTGAATATGTGACTGGAAAGGGTCTGAACACAAATATGATTCGCTCAAAGGCTGAATCTCGCTGTCTATGAGCACCTGGAGAAATATGCTGTGCACTAAGTACACTTAGCTGAACAAAGACATTTGCAGAGAATCCTGTGACACTATTTGTACGTGCGTACGCTGCTGCAACAGTCCCCGCAGTTGATTGAAGCCTCCCTGGGTAACGGCGGTTAGACGCGGCTTCGCCAATTCGCGGAGCAATGGGTTTTATTCAGTCTGACCTCGCTCGATTCTCCTTGACCGAACACCCATCATTCCACAGTATCAGCCGGGTCCTGTGAAGAATACTTCTTTTCTTTCTGCTTAGAATTCAAGTATCAACCGCCATGCCGTCCGCTTTGATCCCAAGACTCGCCCGCTCGGGTGCTCGTATTTCTCGAAACATTCCCCATCCAGCCCACTCGAGGGTTGTGATACGAGCGGCGTCGACGACGACGTCGAAACATCCCGCCAACTTCACGCCTCCCACCACCGAAGACCTGTACGAGCTGCGCGAACGCGTCCAAGAATTCACCCGCCGCGAGATCCCTGAAGAAGTGGCCGCACGGACGGACCGAGAGAATGACTTCCCGCACTCCATGTGGAAGAAGCTGGGCGAGGCGGGCTTCCTGGGTCCGACGGCGGACGAGGAGTACGGGGGCCTGGGCATGGGATACCAAGCACACAGCGTGATCATGGAGGAGATCTCGCGGGCGTCGGGGTCCATCGGGCTGAGCTATGCGGCGCACTCGCAGCTGTGCGTGAACCAGCTCTCGCTGAACGGGTCCAAGGAGCAAAAAGAACGGGTCCTGCCCGGCCTGATCAGCGGGGACAAGGTGGGCGCGCTGGCCATGTCGGAGCACTCGGCGGGCAGCGACGTCGTGAGCATGAAGACCACGGCGAAGGCGGTCGACGGCGGCTACCGCCTGAACGGCACGAAGATGTGGATCACCAATGGGCCCGAGGCCGACTACATCGTCGTGTACGCCAAGACGGAGCCCGAGAAGAAGAGCAAGGGCATCACGGCCTTCATCGTGGAAAAGACGTTCGAGGGCTTCTCGGTCGCGCGGAAACTGGACAAGCTGGGCATGCGCGGCTCCAACACGGGCGAACTCGTGTTCGACAACGTCTTCGTGCCCAAGGAGAATGTCTTGGGAGAAGTCAACAGGGGCGTCAGGGTGCTGATGGAGGGGTTGGACCTCGAGAGACTGGTCCTCAGCGCGGGCCCGCTGGGCATCATGCAGGCATGTCTGGACCTGGTCCTCCCGTACACCCACCAGAGGAAGCAGTTCGACACCCCGATCGCGCACAATCAGCTGGTCCAGGGGAAACTGGCCGACATGTATACCAAACTTCAAGCCGCGCGAGCGTATACCTACAACACGGCAAAGAAGGTTGACGAAGAAGGCGAGATCCGCACGCAGGACTGTGCTGGGGCAATTCTCTACGCCGCCGAAAGAGCGAGCGAATGCGGGTTGGACGCGATCCAATTGATGGGCGGCAACGGCTACGTCAACGAAATCCCTGCTGGGAGGCTGTTGAGGGACGCAAAACTATATGAGATCGGGGCTGGCACCAGCGAGATCAGGAGGATGGTCATCGGACGGGCGTTCAACAAGGAGTATGCTGATCAGAGCATTTGAGAGTCAATCCAGCGTCACCCTAAACTTCCCTGACGGTGGTTTCATTTATCCAAAGGCCACTGCAAGCTATCCAAAAGCAAGGCGACTCTGACCTTTCTCGACCTTTGAGCCTCGCCCTCGAGAACTACTCGCACCACCACGCTTTGATTTGGCATTGGTCTGACCAGGTGGGCGACTGTTCGTCGGACCCATCACAGAGGTCGTGTCTTGGGCTTGGAGGTCTTTGGCGAAATGCCAGTCTTCATGCTCACCTCGGTCGGTTTCATTGATTGACTTCTGGCACGTCTGACAGAAGTAGGTGGCGATGTCTTGTTGGTGCAATTGAGGTGGAGGATGGCTGTTTCCTCGGTGTGCCATCCCTTCACCGTCGAATTGTCCGCTAGAATCCCGTTCGTAAGGATCAGCTTCGGGCTCGTCTTCGCCTTCCTCGGTGCTCTCGCCCTTGGAAAAGAAACTGGCAATGCTAGGCCGACCTTCGTTCAGCCTTCGCCGCTTCTCAGGCCGGCCTTCATCAACATCCGGTGTTGCAGTATTACTTCGGGGCGGGACATCCATTGCAGCCCTGGCTTCATCTCCCTTCAGCAGGAACGTGTCAATGCCTTTATTACCGGACACACCTTCTTCGAAGCCGCCCACACTGAGTGATAGATTTGCGCACGGCCAGGCTCTCCCGTCCACAATGACTTGTCCAAGTAAGGTTTTGGCAAGTTCAAACAGCATCATCTCGTCGATCTTCTTGCCTCCTAGTATCGGTAGTTGTTTTGACTTGGTCTGTCCGCCTTGCCGGTGGTGTAGAGTGATGGTTTTTGGTCTTCTCTTGTGCTCGAGCACGCCTTCCTCGACTAAGCGAGCATAGATGTCTGCTACAAAAATCCTTAGCCATTTATTAGCCTGTTCCGTTGTGTTGATAGAAGGTCTGAAGGATTTGGCAGATAGCATTGATTTGATCTGCGTCCGCGAACTGACTTCGCTGTTGTCCTCACCACGAATCGTTCCGTAAAGCCACGTTCCCGTGTCATCGCCCAACTTGGCCTTGAGTTGTTCGAGGGGAATCGTGAGGAGATCCGTGACATCGTCCGTGTTGAAGGTGTCGACGACATGATCCCCGAGTTTGCCGCCTAGATTGCGTATCTTTGTAAATTTGAACCCGGACAAGAAGTGCTGGACCGCTCGATTGCGGACAATAGTTTGCTGGTTGGGCTTTTTGTATCCAGCCCCAAGCTTGGCCATCATCTTGTTACGCGCAATGCCGGCTGAGCAGGTGTACTTCAGCTTCTCGCGAATGGTCTTCCGCACGCCCCGGACGATCTCAGAGCCAATGTTCATGACCACGTCGTCCCAGTCAGGGTCGTCGTCTTCCGTCTCTGTGGAATTGAGATCCACCAGAGCATCTGCCTCCCAATTCAGAGCCGTAGAGGGCGGCAGGGGTAGGTTCTCGGTCGGGTCGTCGTAGGGCACGTACTGAAGTTCCGGATACCTTTCCAGCAGGATCTGGTGGATCTGGGCGGACAGGTCGAGAAAGACCTCGTCGATGCTGGCTTTCTCGACGCGCTGTATCGGCGGTGGGGGCAAGATCTCCTTGACGAGGGCCAGACTCTTCCTCGACTCCAGACGATACGGATCCAGCGACACCTTGTCCGTCTGGATGTGCTTTGCAGCATCGTCTCGGTACGCCCACTTGTCGTCGCCTTCGCGCCACGTCGCAACGTGCTGGATCACAATCTGCGGACACTTTGATTTTGCCTCGGTAACGGTGACGTGTCTGTTCAAGCCGAATTCTCGGGCGGGATAGTTGATGGCGATGAGACCCTGCCATTGCTGGACGGCCAGTGGTTGGGTCTCAGCCATGCCCAGTCTCACCATCTCACACTGCGCGTAGAAGGCATCGTAGTCGATTAGTGCGATGCACCTCAAGGGACAAGACGTGGACGATTGGCTGAGGAGATGGAGATGCTTGTACGTGAACCGCGACTTCTTCCTGGCACCAGCGCGGGTGAGGGGCGACGAGGGCACAAAGGGCTGCGACGACGACATGGGACAGCGAGTTCAGTTATAGAGCATGAGCGCCCGCGCCTGCGGATGAAGGCTTGATCACTCCATTTACCGCAGCATCTCGTTCGGCACCGAGGATCTGGTTGTCTCCAGGACTGAATGGTTGTCAATGCCGTGAATGTGAGTCGACGTTGAGGGCGTGATGGCGTCGCGTGGTGGTTGAATTATCTCCACGCGAGTCTCGATGATGATGTAACCGGTACCTCTTCCATTCATAGGCGATCTGTAGTTGAAGAAGCGCCTATATGTTCAGACAAGCCTTATTTGATTGCTTGGCGACTTAGGCAGTGCTAGGGCTCACCAGGCAATACCCCTCTCCCCTCGAAGAACCTCGTCATAGCCCCTGAGCTTCAGGTCATAGGCACCTTGGTAGGCACCCAGGCACCCAGCGAGCCAGGCGCTTCCAGTAATACACAGGAACATAGGTACCGAACAGACGACTTCCTGAATGTCTCATGTCCCGTTGTTCCGTGCGCAGAACATCCTCATCTTACCATTCGCAACCTAACTCTCCAGACCACAACTCCTCCACTGAGGTTCATGTGCCATCACACTCCCTTTGGCCGCAAATGATGAGCGCATTGATTCGCGCACTCGGCGGTGTGCATGTCGTGCCCGTCTCCCTCCCTGTTCAAAAGCTAATCCTTGTTGCCTAGCTGTGTCGCTGGTTAGTGGGAGCTCGGCTCGCTTGAGGCGACCCGTCCCTCATTCCCTACGTCGATCCGAACTACGAGGTATATACCTGCTTCTCCTCCATCCCCAGGGATCGAACCAAGAACTTCTACCATCGATCTCGGGCGTCAGGGAGCAGGGTGATCCAAAATGGGACCACGACCGAGCATGCTGTTAGGATGCCTCTTTATAGGGCTCATTGGTCATGGTTCTGCGTTCTTCACTCACCCGTATCCTGCTGGCCTCAACACGACTGACGCTTTCAATTGGACCGAGATCCCGTCTTCAAGAGAGCTTCGCTACCACAAATGTTATGACTCCTTTGAATGCGCCAGGTTAGAGGTTCCCCTTGACTGGTCCAACTCGTCGAATCCTGGCTCGGTCATTTTGGCGATCGCGAGGTTGCCTGCTGTGGTGGACGTTGGGGATGAATCTTTTGGAGGTTCAGTGGTCATCAATCCTGGAGGCCCAAGCGGTTCCGGTGTGGCCATTCTGCTTTGGTCCGGCAGGAGCATCCAAAACATTCTGGATGGTGACAAGCATTTTGAGATCTTGTCTTTTGACCCCCGTGGTGTACAATTCTCAACACCCAGTTTGGCCTGCTTTCAAGATGACACCATGAGAGACACTCTCAATCTCCTGGGAGCAGGCGCTGGAAGCCTCGAATCCAACCCTAATGCTTTGGATGTCAAATGGGCCATTGACCAAAGCCTTGGCCTTCTTTGCGCACAAACGAGCAAAGGCAGATTTCCCGATGGTTCAAGCATTCGTCAGTTTGTGAGTACGGCGTTGGTGGCCCATGACATGATAGAAATAATTGATCAAATCGATGTACATTTGCGGAGAGAGCTGAGGACGAAAGACAGCCATGCTCGTGACCAACAGACTCTTGATTCTGCAGAGTCAAACGAGGGTCCTCCGCTTCTCAACTACTGGGGTCTATCGTATGGCACCTACTTGGGTAACACTTTTGCCTCTATGTTTCCACACCGAATCGGCCGCATGGTCTTGGATGGAGTGGTCGACGCAGACGACTATACTGCTACAGGATGGACAACTAATCTTCAGGACAACATGAAGTCGTGGACGAAGTTCTTCGAGTATTGTTTCGAGGCCGGGCCAAAGTGTGCTCTGTCGAATCCTGGGATTAGTGGGCCCGAAGAGATGCGATGGCAAGTCGAGAACTTTCTCGATGGCCTCAAGAACAACCCCTTACCCTTGGTCCAAAACGACAATGCTTACATCCTCACTTACTTCAACATGAAGTCCATCATTCATATGCACCTATATCAACCCGTCCAGCTCTGGCCGCTATTGGCATTGGTTCTCAAAGCTCTCATGGAGCAAGACATCTCGAGCGCCATGTCAGCGTGGGAGAACTGGCCGTTCCCCGAGGCTGGGGACTTTGCACCACTGCTTCCAAATGCTCCCCACATGGCTCTATCACCAGACGCCTTTATTGGAAAGGATTTACCGCTCCCAACAAGCTATCCGTGGCAACTGGAATCCGGCGTTTCTATCCTCTGTGGGGATGGCGACGACATCACTTTTCGATCAAAGCGCGACTTTACAAAGTACCTGGATCTACTACTATCACAATCTCCCATGGTAGGATCCATCTGGGCTGAAATCACCCTACATTGCATCCTTTGGGACCCAGCCAATCGACCGTATCCCAAAAATCGGTGTACAGGTCCGTTCCAGTCAAACCTCTCCGATTACGACCGTCGTGGGAGCCCGCTGCTGTTCATCGGCAACACAGCGGACCCGGTGACGCCGGTGAGGAATGCGTTTAAAATGGCAGAACGGCATGAAGGCAGCGTCGTTGTCACCCAGGATATGCCGGGACATTGCGCGGGCACGACCAACCCCAGCGTGTGCACGTTTGGGATCTTGAAACGGTTCTTCGCCCACGGCGAGCTACCGCAGGCTGGACTTGTATGTGAGGCGGCGGTGAAACCATGGGATATATGAGGGCAGAGAAAGCAACGGGGTGGCTATGGAGGTACATTGCGAGGGTCAGAGCAGGGAGGGATGACCCTGACGATGCAAAATGGCGGATGATGGCTATGAATTTCATATATACATCACTAGATTATGTGGACGACTTTGCATTTGCGTTTGAATATGTCAACGAATTTGGACAACATATGCAGACATTGCAAGGCTGTCGAAGGGGGGAAAGCTGTTGTGGTCTTTTTAGAGGGGTTTTGATAGAATCCTCTATTCGTACGCCGAGTACCTCGTACTCGGTATTACCTACTCGTGCCTGATTATCTGTGGTACTGCTGTATGCAGTTAGTACTGACGGTACTGACAGATAAGGAAAACATCAACGCTTATCTTCACGTGATATCAATTTTGAAACGAAACTCACCCACTCAACCCAAGTGCTCATCTTTATTCGACTGTTCCCCTTTCACCGTCAGAGAATTTATTTTTCCCATTCTTCCGCTAGTACCTACACGAATATTTACTAAACCTTTGAAAATATAGCTCAGGGATTTTCGAGGGTATTTATCTGTTGGGGAATATCCACGGTGTTTTAAACATCACAGACGAGAAAAATTTATATAAAAAAAGTGTTTTGGATCTTGGTGGTCAGGTTTTTATCTTGTCTCTTGGGGATCTTGTTTTCCATACCAAACCGAGGATTCAGAAGATATTGGTTCTTTGTTCAACCTGCACGACAAGATCCAAAATTCGGAGAGAGAGCGAGTGGGAGAGTAGGGTAGGGGAAGGAGAATCGACGAGAGTAAAAAAACCCGCGCAGAGGGAAGAGGGAAGAGGCAGCCATGGTTTCCACATTCCTCACCCCGACCCGCGTCGCCAAAGAGCACGACCTGGCCTCGCTGCACCTGCGCCGCGACCAGGCCCTGCCCGTGGTGCTCTCGACCCAGGTGACCCGGGACGCCGACGACGGGTACGCCGAGGGCGTGGTGACAAACACGCGGTTCGGCTCGTTCCCGCACTCGACCATCATCGGCGTGCCCTGGGGCAGCCAGATCCGGGCCAGCAAAGTCGATACCGGCTCGAGGGGACGGATC
>WJFF01000057.1:43746-54609 GCA_011800825.1 Fonsecaea pugnacius | reverse complement strand
CGTGCTCCTCGGCAACGTCGTCGGCGGGCTGAACCTGCCCAAGGCCCGGCTCCTGGACTTCTGCCTCATGGTCGAGCGGCACCCGGATAACGTCGCCGCCGCCCTCTACGGCGGCTTCGTGGGCACCTACCTCAACGAGCTCGACCCCGTCGATATGGCCCGCAAGGAGGTCCCGCTCTCAGAGGTCCTCCCCCAGCCGGCTGGTGGCGTCGACACTGGCCTGATACCCCCGATCCCGCCCGAGAATATAGGCCATTACAGGAGATTCAACTGGGCCAAGGAGATCAAGGCCCTAGCAATCATCCCGGACTTTGAGGTGAGCACGGCCAAAGCCAGACAGGTATTACCAACCGAGTATTCTAGACAGGACATGGTAAGTTCCTCTCTCTTCCCCGCCCTTCCCTTAGACGTTGTTACATTTTATCGAATTCATTTTCTTGAAACCCGGAAGAAGGGGAAATCCCTACCTGATATCGCGCGAGCAAATGGAAAGTCATAAAAGACATGCATGGCAGTCACTGATTCATCCCTCTCCCGCCTTGTCGGGGAATCGCGGACACAGATCTTCAATCTTCAGCGCATCGCCCTCCTCACCACCGTCCTCTCCGACTCCCCTCCGGACCCCTCCCTCATCTACTCCGCCATGCAAGACAGGATCCATCAACCCTACCGCGCCGGTCTCATCCCCGCCCTCCCCTCCATATTATCCTCCATGTCCCCCCAGACACACCCGGGACTCCT
Source organism: Fonsecaea pugnacius (assembly GCA_011800825.1). NCBI lineage: Eukaryota > Fungi > Ascomycota > Eurotiomycetes > Chaetothyriales > Herpotrichiellaceae > Fonsecaea > Fonsecaea pugnacius. Next base: position 53,868 of record WJFF01000057.1, on the reverse strand, counting down.
GGGGATCTGCTTGTCCGGCGCGGGGCCCACCATATTGGCCCTCGCCACGGAGAATTTCGAGAGCATCGCCCGTGTCATCATCAAGAAGTTTGAGGACGAGGGAATTTCTTGTGAGTGGAAAGTCTTGGAGCCCGCTGAAGATGGCGCGACCGTGCAGGAAGTGCCTGGAGATGTTTTATCGTATCGGAAAGAGGTCAGCAAAGCTTGACCAGTCTGCGGTCGGGGACCAGCGTCCATCGAGTGACTACTGGCCCATATCAGAGCCATGTGCCCCTCGAAAGCTTGTGGGGGACTGGATACCATACAAACACGCTTCAAGGCACGACTTTTGCACATGCCAGCGAAAACACGAGGGAAGGCCTAAGCTTGCTCGCATTGCGTTCTAGACACTATCTGGAATGATGATACTCATTGAAGATGTTACTTTTGTCCCAGTACACGCTCCAATGACTCAAGTGTCCTGAAGATGTTCAGACACGCCTCTGTGCTACGCTGGAGCACCTTGGATCCCTTCCCTATCGCTCCTCGCTCCCACAATCTATGCTCCACGTGCCATTTAATTTCATCATGACCTTGTTCTCGTTGACAGCTTGCTCTAGAAATTTGCTGCGTCGCGTCCAACTTCAAGCATACCCGATGCTCAAAGATTGTTTAGAAGCACTTGCGGTGGACGATGGAAGGACCGCTCTCATCGTACTCCTGCTTGGAGATCCACATCTGTTGGAATGTGGACAAAGAAGCCAAGATGGAACCACCAATCCAGACAGAGTATTTACGCTCGGGAGGAGCAATGATCTTGACCTTCATGGACGAGGGAGCGAGCGCAGTGATTTCCTTCTGCATCCGGTCGGAGATACCGGGATACATGGTAGTACCACCAGACTGAAAGAAGCGTCAGTCGCTGTGTTCATCTAATCCCAGAGGAGGTTTGACTTACCATGACAATGTTGCCGTACAAATCCTTTCGAACATCGACGTCGCATTTCATGATGGAGTTGAACGTGGTGACGTGGATACCGCCGGATTCGAGACCCAGAACGCTTGGCTGGAAGAGGGCCTCAGGAGCTCGGAATCGCTCGTTGCCGATGGTGATGACCTGACCATCAGGCAGCTCATAAGACTTCTCCAGGCTGGAGCTCTGGGACGCGGTTTGAATTTCTTGCTCAAAGTCGAGGGCGACGTAGCACAGCTTCTCCTTGATATCTCGGACGATTTCTCGTTCGGCAGTGGTGGAGAAAGTGTAACCGCGCTCAGCCAAGATCTTCATCAAGTAGTCGGTCAAATCACGACCAGCCATATCAACACGGGAGATGGCGTGAGGAAGGGCAAACCCTTCGTAGATGGGGACAACGTGGGTGACACCATCGCCAGAGTCCAACACAATACCAGTTGTGCGACCAGAAGCGTACAGAGAGAGGACGGCCTGGATTGAGACGTAGAAGGCAGGGGCGTTGAAGGTCTCAAAGACGATCTGCGTCATCTTCTCTCTGTTGGATTTTGGGTTGATGGGGGCTTCGGTCAAGAGCACGGGGTGCTCTTCGGGGGCAACACGGAGTTCGTTGTAGAAAGTGTGATGCCAAATCTTTTCCATGTCGTCCCAGTTTGTCACAACACCGTGTTCGATGGGGTATCGCAGAGTCAAAATACCACGCTTGGACTGGGCCTCGTCGCCGACATATGAGTCTTTTTGACCCATACCGATCATGATACCATGGTGACGAGGTCGACCGACAATAGACGCTGTCAACGTTTGTGAGTTTCAGACGTTCTCGGTTCAATGCGGGGCATGAAACACTTACGGAAGACAGCTCGAGGCGCATCGTCACCGGCAAAGCCAGCTTTGCACATACCAGAGCTGGAGGAATCATTGTCAGTGTTATGGTCACAGTTGGCGCTAATATCCTCCTCTTCCGGGTCACCCGCAATTGAGGCTCGCGTGTCCAGAGGGAGATTGTGGGAGGGCGCAGGCAAAGAAATCCGGCCGAGGATAGGGGTGCTTACCCATTGTCAATGACGAGCGCAGCAACTTCTTCTGTTGAGAGAAAGCCATATCAGTACTGAGTTCGGGATGAAAACTGGGTTCGAGAAGCAATTGCACCAGAGCTAGAATTTGGCTTACCTTCCATTGTGACGGATTAGTGAAAGACGAGGTGAGGGGTGGTCGGTAACGGCGAGGATGGGAGAATGGGAGAGAAATGTGAAAGTACTCGAGATGTCGAAGGTGAAAAAAGGCCTTCGAGAAGACGAGCAAGGAGATTGGATAGATAGAAGGGATTGAGGATGGAGACAAGAAGCTGAGGAGGGTAAGATGGAGGAGCAGAAGTAGCGGTGGTTTGGTTTGGGCGGTGGGCTAAATCGGGCAGCTACGAGGCGCCAAGACCGGATGGGGTCAAGTCTGAGGAGCGATTCGAGCTTTCGGTGAAGGAAACGATGGCAGGGATGGCCACACTTGGTGCGGGTAAGAGTGATGAATGATGCTTGTGATGCTAGTCGTAAGACTTGGATTATGTATCAGTATTGGTTCTGATGGCAGGGAAAAGAGCCGGCACCCAGACTCAAATACCTTTGGGAGGGGAAGGCGAATACGCGCGGATGGGCTGGGGTCGACCACCTCCTGCAACAAAATCTTAGGTAGAGAGAATGAAATGGGAGGCGCCCTTTACGTTCCTTTCTTTATTAGCGACGACTACTTGTATGGGCCACCGACTACTGACGACTAGCAGGTACCAAGATTCTCAAGCTCATACGATTTTCTCCACGCGTGGCGGTATGGCCGCGCAATATGGCTTCTTCAAAGTACGGATGAGCCTCGTCACCGGGTCCCCAAGCAATAGGCAACTGCAATTCCCACCCAAGGCTGGCCTGATCAACCTCTCTAATAACGCTGGAGATGGGGCTTTGAACCACCCAGCCCGGGCCGTGTTTTGGCCCTTGGGGGGGTTGCTGGAGCCAAAGTGCGGCTGATGATGACGGATCCAACACTTTCCCTGCGCTTCTCGATACTACCAGTAGTACTCGGTATGGACGAAGACACATAGGAGATAATGACTTTTCTGCCCCACTATTGATGGACCTCAGCCGTATTAGTCGCTTTTTATTGCTCACCGTGTCTTGACGACTCTGTAGTAAGACTTAGCGAAGTGTGAAAGGGTGCCGAAGACTCGTCCTCTGGTTCCTTGGAGGCGGCGTAGTTGCCCACCCATTTTGCTACCACCAACAGGCACCAGACATTTCTCTCCGTTGGAAATTTTTTGGTTTGTGTGCGTGCGCAGTTCAAGCCTCCCAGCCACAAATCGCGGGGTAGCCAGAGCCCGGAATACGGAAGAACATTTGACCAGCGTATCAACGGCACAGCCACCAACGCCATTGGTAGAACCGGCGATTAGTCATCGCTCTTAATCGAATTGACGGCACCAGCGGCCACCTCTTATTTGGGACTTATCAGAGGTCCTGGCTCAAATTAAGTACTTTGCTGCTTGGGATAGGGGGACTGATGAACTCGGAAACTACTCTCAGCACGCTGCAATGTCATATTGATTGTCCTTGAGCTCGTTCTCGAGGTCGGCTGGGATACAGAGTCTCGAAGGTGCAGCAAGGCCCTAGTGGCTTCTGGAAGATTCTGACTTTTGATTGGCCAGGCGTCCCATTTCCTAACCTCATAAGAAGACCTTGAAGAGCAATTACAGCAATCACTCCAGACGTTTACAAGGGAATTTTCATTCAAATTATATCCTCTGAGCGAATACAATACTTTGGACACTTTTAGAAAGACCATTTTTTGTCCTTTTGGAAGAAGCTGTAACATACCTACTTGATTGTCCATGATGGATCCAGGACTAAACTCTCTACTACAATGGAGTATCGAGAACTCCGACGCTGGTCGAGCCCCAGATCAGCCCGTCAGAGAACCCAGAGGCCTGTCCGCTGATGTGCTGCGCTCTCTGCTAGGCGGTCCGAGCGACGCCGACTTGATGCGAGAAGCCATGGCCATCATCGGATCCTCCGACCCGGAAGTCACCCACGACGCCAAAATGACCGCCTTCGACAACCTCGAACAACTGGTCGAAAACATTGACAACGCCAACAACATGGAGCCACTGGGCCTTTGGTCGCCGCTGCTGGCGCAACTTGAGAGTCATTCAGCAGACTTGAGACGCATGGCGGCCTGGTGCATCGGTACGGCAGTCCAGAACAACGTCAAAGCCCAGGAGCGACTCTTGGCCCTCAACGGCATCGAGCGGCTCGTCCAGGTTTCCCTCGATGACGCGGACAAGGCCGTGCGAAGAAAAGCCGTCTACGCCCTGAGCTCGGGCATCCGGAATTACCAGCCTGCCATGAACGAGGCGGTAAAGCGGCTGCCCAAGGATATCGTCGGCCCTGATCAGGTCTCTGCGGCAGATATGGACGTGATTGATGCCATTATGGGCAAGCTTAGAGAGAGGGAGTGAGCCAAGGAGGGTCAAGGAGGAAAAAACAGAGATACGAGCCGAACAAAATCCCGGAGTGGCAATACACCATCCGGTAGAAGAGGATCGAAAGACCAAATATGCTGGGCAGCAAGAGATGTTTGCCCCCCCCAGTGACAACTGGACCAGCAAGGGCATACCAGGCATCACGCCATCCCATAAAAAGGGATCTCAGTCCAGCTTAGTACCACGGGAAGATCAGGCGGCTGCTTGATCACGCCGAACTTGAGAAGGACGCACACTTGTGCATCCAGATGGCGTTTCCAAGCCTGGGAGATAGTCGCCACAAGCTTCTTCCGGGCCAGAACCGAACAGAAATACAATGAATGAAATGTTTCATTTGATCAATACAAGTACAGACTTTGATGACCCGTGACCGCCGTGCTGTGGATACGCCTCGTTGCCGCTGAATTAATACCGTGTACCCCTGTGAGAGCTGCACTGTGCTGCCGTGGCTTGCCTTCATATGCCTCTTGGCCTTGCACGTGTGCTTGTAGCTTGCCCGATAGCCCGCATACACACCCCGTGTGAGAAGCAGCGCCATAGCGCCCTGTTCTTCTCCCTCGCGCCAGCATAGCAGTTCTCACAGCTGCAGTGTATATGTATAATCATCCTCCATATTCTGACTGACCCAAAGAACCACCGAGCTCAGCATGACCAGCCCATTGGCCACCACATTGGCCACTCCCATATACACCGTCTGTAAAGCATAGTCCTTGAAAAGATACTTGAGCACCATGACCGTGACGCTCCCGGCCAGGCCGCCGGCCATGAGCGCGAAGCCCAGAAACAAGACCGTGCGCGCCTTCCAGGCCACCCCGTTCCCGCTGTACGACCAGCTGTCCGCGGATAGGCGGGATTTCTCGATCGAGTTGATGACGAGCATGCCCAGCGCGGAACAGATCAGGGGGATCCAGTCGACAAAGTTGATGTGCACGTGGCTGCCGTTGAGGGGAGACTTGGAGAAGACGCTGGCGTCCACGAAGAAGAAGAAGCCGAGAGAGAACTGTTAATTCGGCAGTTTTCCATTAGTAAGACTCCTCGGGGGGTTGAGGGAACAAAAATTCAGAGGTATAGCGCGACATACGAGAGCGCCGGCAGTATAGACACCAGCGGTTCTGGTGTTGGCGCTGTTCAGCCAGGCAGGCTTCGAAAATCGGAACAGACGCTGTGAGGTCGACATGGTGCAAGGAGAGAAGGGTTCGACAAGTAGAGACCGTGCGATGGGAATAATCGTAGATTGTGCTCGTAGATACTTATGGTTCGCAAGGACGCAATGAAGAATAGATGTCCTGGCCGGACGAAAGCTGGGAATCTGAACGTCGCAAGGCGCTGATGATCGTAATTCGCAGGCTGGCACGGCTGGGTGGATGCCGAGAACCATCAACCACTCGGGGACTTTTTCCACCGAGCTCGTAGCAGCCTTGTGCCAGAGCTGGTCGGCCTCGTTACCCAACACCCGTAAGCGCCAGCTGCCCCGTGAACGTCTGGACTTAGTTTGGGGGATAATTACGAGGAGGATAGCGAACGGCGATGGTTGAAGACGGGAGTAATATGGAGCCTGAAGTTTAGTTCACGACCGCAGGCCGCAGAGATACATGGAAGGGTCACGAGGTGAAAACATGCGCGGCAATTCATGGGCTCGATCCTGATCTTCGATTGACACATGAACATCGTGAAGAGCAACTCTCGGGGAACGAAAGAATAGCATAACCAGTAAATCCCATTAGCAATAGCCTTGTGGGCGAGCCACAGCTTGTCATTGATACAAATATACCAGAATTCGCTTGCGTGATCCGTAGCGTAGAACAACTTCCACCTCGTATGTTTTCGTCCAACATTGCGGAGCAATATCTGTTAGACCAACCAGATTCATGACGCCTAGCAGATGCATCCAGATCCTCAAAAGTCCGCGTTTGCGCTGCGCTTTTTAAAAGTCTTGCTCCTCCTTGAAAAACTGGGTGAAGCTGATGATGGTACCGTATATCAGCAGACCACCGACAATTGACATAACCATGGCCGGAATCTGAATGAGGGCAGAATGAGCGAGTAGGATCGGCAAGGCTGTCGAGGGGCGCTGGTCAGTGTACTCGGTCGATATCCTCCGGCTGGCTAAACGTACCTATACCCATAAGGACGAGGAATCCTGTGGCAAAGCGACCTAGATCTATCCAGGCGCCGGAATTGCTCTCAATAAAGTCATCTGCATTGGCACATCGTCCTGCCACCCAGTTCGGCACGGGTGCTAACACATAAGTTGCGACGACGAGGAGGGTGAGGAAGTTATGGAATAGCGCAGCGGAGAGGATGACGAGGAGGAATCCGATGGCGAGTACCTGGCATCTTGTCAGTTACGCGCGCCTTGGATAGAATCATGCTGGCTCATGGGGCGTACAAAGGAGAGAGCAATAATCGTTTTCAACCCTGCCGTCATGATCATGGGGAAAGCAAGATCGAGTAGAAGGCTGTATCTAGTTTTCTGGATGCCTGCGCAACTACAAGCGCTGTGACTTGGGGTTCGAGTGATCGGAAGGATAGAAAAGGCGGAGCGAAGCGAGAGTGGGCTGAATAGTGTTATCGAGAGAGTCGTATATGGGTTTCATGAAAGAAATGGGTTGGGTGGTTGAAGGGTCGGCCGACTTGTGAGGGATGTTTCGAAGGTACCTGTGGCTGGGCGCCGAAGCTCCTCCGCAGTCGATCGCGAGAACCTGGAGTTTGCGCGTCTGCAAGTGCCTGGCTTCATTGATTTTATTCTAAAAACCAACATCCACCTCCCACCACCCGATCTCTCCTTTGCTGTTTATGCTCCGGTCCTTTCCATCTACTTAACGTGCAGTCAAGATGTTTAGAAATAACTATGACAACGACTCCGTCACCTTGTGAGGCTACTTACTGACCACCTCCCTCCATACACTGAGATACTGATTCATTTCCAGTTCACCTCAAGGCCGGATATTCCAGGTCGAGTATGCTCAAGAGGCCGTCAAGCAAGGATCGGTAGTTGTCGGGGTCGTCAGTAAGAAACACGTGGTTCTCACTGCTCTGAAGGTCTGCATCCAAAACAGCTTCGTTCTCACAAACATCCACCGCTTACAGTGGCTACAGAGAAATGCCGAAGAACTGTCCTCGTACCAGAAAAAGATAGTCGGTGTCGATGACCACCTAGGAGTTGCCCTTGCGGGTCTCGCTTCAGACGCCCGTGTTCTTTCCAATTTCATGAAACAACAGTCACTCGCCTCGAAAATGACCTACGGCCGTCCGATACCCGTCGAGCGCATTGTGAATATGATTGGAGACAGAGCTCAGACCAACACACAACACTATGGCAAAAGACCCTACGGCGTGGGACTGTTGGTTGCGGGTGTCGATGAGTTGGGACCCCACCTGTTCGAGTTCTCTCCGTCAGGGATGACGCAGGAGATGTTGGCTTGTGCGATTGGAGCGAGGAGTCAGATGGCTCGAACGTACCTGGAGAGACACTTGGATAAGTTTGCAGACTGCGGTCGTGAAGAGTTGATCAAACATGCGTTGCTCGCATTGAAGGAGTCTCTGGCTCAGGACAAGGAGCTCACAGTGGACAACACCAGTTTGGCGGTGATCGGTATCGGCGAGAAAGATGGCAGGAAGAAGCTGGAAGCCTTCAAGCTCTATGATGGACAGGACGTTGGGCCGTTGCTCGAAGCAAGCGTGGAGACGACGGCAACCGAAGGTGGAGATGCAATGGAAACAGATTCATAGGAAAACAAGTGATGCGAACGCATATTGCACGGAGTTTGGCGTAGCAGGCTGCTACAAGGCAATGCGAGACCGTCCCAAGGAAATGGCCGGGCAGAATGGGTGGAATCGAAGAATTTCACTATGCTCTATTTTCCCATCTATGACCAATCCAGCTTATACCTGCCAGGTGCAACCTGATAACCACGCAAGGCTTCGATGACCTGATCCGTGCTTTGGACCTCGACCAAGATATTTGCAGCGCCCTCTCCCACGAAACCTTCTCTTATTGCCGTCTTGACCCAATCCAACAAACCGTTCCAGTAACCGTTGATATTGACGAGAATGATGGGGATTTGATGGATCCCCAACTGATTCCACGTAACCATCTCCATGACCTCCTCCATGGTCCCATATCCTCCAGCTAGGGCCACAAACCCCGAGCCGGGCGCACCGGCTTGCACTGAATTTGCCATCATCCGTTTTCGCGAGTGCATATCTGGGACGATGGTGGTCCTCCCAAACTCGGACTCGGGCACAATTTGTTTATCCGGGTCTTCAGTACTGTCGATGCGTTGCAATTCCTCCGAGGACATGGTGCGCTCTGCCTTTCTCGTTCCGAAGCGACTGGTCTCGCTGCGTACAGAAGGGTCCTTTTCTGAGCGGATCAACGCTCTGGGGATGATACCGTGCACTGAACTGGGACCGGAGAGGGAGACGAGCGTTTTGGCCAATTCGCCCATTATGCCCATGGTCCCTCCACCATAGACTAGCTGGTAGCCGGCCTCATGAAGGGATTGACCTAGTTCTCGTGCGGATGCGAGATGGACGGGGTCCTTTCCTGGTGAAGAAGCACAGCTTGAAGAAATCTGTTAGTCAACCCACTGGGAGCTTCACACACAGGGGGAGATCGTGTTTCTCGACGCACAAGACGCAGACGACGGGAGTCACCCCGCTAGATTCCTGGGCTGCTGGCATTATAGAGCAACCTGATCGAGACGGGGAGAGAAGGGCAAGATGAAAGTTCTTGAACAGCAAAAGACTTGTATCATGAATTGGAAGGGATGTAGTAAGTGTAGTTGTGAACCGCTTTTTATGTTCGGTCTCGTAGTCGAGGGAGAGCAAACAGTTAAAGAAGAAGAAAGCAGCAGAAGTGTGTGAAACCAGAATTGACCTAGATCATGGTCGGACCTACGAAATACTATTTGGAAACGTTGTGCGAGTTTCGGTGAAGACTGGTTGGGAGGAGGGGGAAAGTGCAGATGTTGGTTGTTGGGCATTTGTTTGGGTAAGCTGGCAACACAGTTTTTGCGTGGCTTGTTCTGGACGATTGGTTTATGAGTCAACATGACGTCGGAGACAGCAACCTCGTGTGGATTCAATGGTGCCACGTGAAGGAATCATGGGAAGGAGAATGTGGTTCCCAGTCCTCGGAGGTCGCCGATGGCATTGGAATTCTTCAGGGGAAGGGAGGACAAGTAGTTGAGGTGGGAAGTGGTGAGGGATCAGTGAGCATTACATAGGCATAGGACGGACATAATGTGTACCTAAAGAGATGGGTATAGGTAAGGTAACACTGGTAGCCCTAGGTACCAGTGCTATTGTAGGTACCTAATACCTAAGATGGAGTAACTCGGTATAGTAGCATTAGTACGATGGTACGAGGCAAGGGTACGTGAGGACTGGGGCTTATCGATAGCGATAGCGGTCACAAGGTACTAGTATACAGTAGGTGCTAGGTAGGTGCACGGTATACAAGTACCTCGTAGACCTAGCACACCTACTTGTTAGGTAGTATTTGTAGGTAATAATAGCATTCGCTAGTGGTAGGCGATTACCTACTAGGTAAAGCCACTCCTGCTGTACTCGGTACAATAGGCAGCCACCAGCCTGGCACCTACCAAGTATTGTCCCTCGCAACACCACGCTCTTGTTCTGCCGA
>WJFF01000057.1:25959-39880 GCA_011800825.1 Fonsecaea pugnacius | reverse complement strand
CCCTGCCGTGTCCACGCATAGAGCCTTCTCGATCTCGACATTGAGGCAGGCGGAAAGCGGGCGGCGGCGACACCGCCATCGTCATCGTCACCGCCCCACAATGCGCAGTGAATAAGTTACGCTTTTGTCTCCTTTCCTTCACGTCTTCCAGTCCTCCACGTAACAAGAGCGGAACAAGGTGGCGGAAACGAACGTCTGTCTGCTCGTCAGAGTAGACCGCCGTGAAGACTCCAGTGAATGATCGGTTAAACCCAGGGCTCAATTTCGGGAGAAGAAGGAAATTGTCACTCGATGGAAGGGAAGGAGGGTCTTTGGAGGGTGTGTTGTTCTAGTGTTGTTCTGTGTTGACACGACGAGGGTGTTGAGCCGGTCCCGTTGTAGAGAGAGAGATAGAAGATCTTTCTTCATCGAATGAATGTCTATGCAAGTAATAGGTCCACGCTGGTTCTGGTTGCGCTTCAAAGAGGACGCATCATCGTTTGTTGTTGTCGTCGTGGCGATCCAAAGTCCCCTGCCAAAGTTGTTTACCATATGGCCAGTTTGGCAGCGTGAACCCACAACGTTGTTGTCGTCGTCGCGGCGATGAATGCACAAAGAAAAGAGAGACCAGACCTTTCACAAACAGAATTCGTCCCCGCCGCCACTCACAGGGCATCACTTTTTGCGTCGACGTCGTCCCCGTTGAGAAAGAAATCATTGCACGACAAATCCAGATCCAGATCCAAATCCGTGCAACGAATTTGTTAACGACTAGGGTTCTTCAACTGTCTTTTCGAGAGCGCTGCTGCGGATCCGACAAATTGGACAGTCCATATCCTATGCTCGCTGCACCACTTACCGAGTTCAAGCCTTGAGGAAACAACAACAACACCTTGACACGCCTCTGTGTCCCAGAGATGGATACCGCGGCTCTGGAGATCAATCGCCATGGACATGCTAGAGCGGTCTCGCTTCATGCGTCTTCCTCACCGTCAAAGAAGCCTCGTTCCGCACAAGAGCCACATGGTCCTGAACTGGTCATTGACAACCGTGGATATGCCAGAGCAGTGTTTCCAAATACAATCAAGGATATGCGTTTGGACGACGTGCACTTGCGAGTTGGCCGGCATCCAGAGTCGTACGAGCGCACGAAATTTCCAGAAGAAGGTGGTTCTCCTCTTTTGATTGCATGTTTCTTGCTCATTGAACGTGACAGATCTTGATGTCGAAGCCAAAGAAGTTGTTCCTCCACCAGCACGCTTTCGCCTTCACCAGAGTGACAACCCTCAGTTTCGGGCTCCGATGACTCCGCAAAATGGCAATATGGCTATGATCCCTGCAACTCCGCGTTATCATCATGGATCCGAGGTAGGAGAAATAGCAGAAATCGAACGACGTGAGGCAGAAGAATACCACGTGCAGCGGGCCACTTATCAACTTAACCACATCCCAGTGTTGCCACCAGTCATTTGGGTCAGGCAAGCCGACGCATACACCCGTCTTCGCTATACAGTTGACGTCGTGACCGTCAACGGCGAGAAGTACATCAGAATTGATGAGACACGCTTTCTGTGTGCCGTCAAAGCGGATTGGCTTCAGGCCGGCGAGGACGTCACCATCCGTCGAGTACAATACCGCCATTGGCAAGCCAGCCGACGCGCTGGTCGTCCAGAGATCCTCTTCATGTTGTATCCACTTGGGGAATGGGCGTATACTTCCACCAATAACCGCCGCAAGAAGGCACCTCTTGAATTCCGTCCTCAGCTGGACAACTATGGCCGGGTGCTTCTGAATGCGTTCGATCGCCCTTTAAAATTTTCCAACATCATGCCTGGACAGATCAGCACAGAAATTGAAGGGTGGGAAATGGAAGCAATTTGCCGCTTGGATCCAGACATCTGTCACCAAGACTTCATCGATCGCATGCTCCAGAATCCTGGTCCCGGCAAGAATCGACCCAGCAAAGGCACGCTGAATCACCGTCGTCGTCGGGATCGCATCAAAATGAGAGTCGTCCCCTGGCCTCTACCTCGACAACTCAGCTATTCTGATCAACAAATCATCAATGAGCTGACCGAGTGGCAAATAGGGAATAACACGACTATGGGGTTGAGAGACCTGTCAAAGGAGGAGATCGAGATGCAAGAGGCAATCATGTATGGTGGGCATTTTGAGCGGTCAGGGGCCAATGCGCAGAATGACAGAGCAAGATTGGAGCAGTTTTGGGTCAACCTGAAACTTGTAAGGACTAAATTTGCGGAGGATTCGGAGGAGGTGAGGACGATCAAGAACAGGATCGGTGTGCAGCTGGAGAAGATGGGGCTGGAGTACGACCATCGTGTGTGGGACGCCTAGGTTGATACATGGGCGATGGGCGATGGCGATGGGGGCATGCTTTTTACCAGGTATGTAGAGTATGTGACACTGTCTGGTGCTGAATAGGCACTTGAGGCGACCGAGAGCGTCAAACCCATCGATGACGAGATCCTGTTGCTCGAGCTCTCCCCGTGTCCCCGAACCAGGGTTGTCATGGAGGGGCGTTCCCAGCACATGCGTGACAATAAGTTGCTGTCTCGAGCGTCCATCAAGCGACAAGCCTTTGGCATCTTGCCAGTCGCTCCTCTTTGCGAAGCTAGGCCACTGTAATGTGAAAGGTTGTGTTATAGCTGTGAATGGCGGGTCTCTAGGCGTATCTGTGAGCAGCAGTGACATTTTGGCATCGAGTCCACCCGATACTGTGACTGGACGTTGATTAGCGGTCACCCTTTTCTGCCAACAGGGTCATGGGTCATTGAGGCTGATGTCGTGCGTCACCTGCGGGCGCATTGTTTTTTTTGTATAGAGCTCCGACCTTCTTTAACAGCGCATTACCTAATGATGGAGTAACTCTGGCGTCTATACTCATTGAGTCATCGCATGAAGGAGGACGTCTAAACAAGCATAGGACAAGGAGAAGATGAAGCGGATGAGGCGCCTGAAGATAGAAAAAGGGGTATACCTGCACGTGATCTCGGATGAACTACGGATAAACCCTCGCACCACATCGACTCTCTCGTTCAGTATTGCGCTGTTCTTTCATCTTGACAACCTCTCCATGCCTTTGCCTTTTTGGATGCTTTATTCAAGACCATAATATGTTTAGATACTGCCCAAGGACCGCTGACACCCTGTGTACACTTCTGAACTCTCGAAAAGGTTGCAAGGTCTAGCCGCAAAATGCCCGTGTGCAGTGCGAGCAGATGTGCTTATATCTCCACACACCCATGATTATTGTCACCCACATACCTGGCCAAAATACAAGACATGGCGATTCTTACTGTCGTTGCCACACGTCAGAAAAACTACCAGCAAGCTTACTGTTGGAAGACAGACAAAGACGACGGGTCTAAACACTCGAGCCTTTGTCTTTGGTTATTTTTCCGTGCTCTGCTTTTATGCTCTGGCACAGGATACGTACTCATTATTATGGCCAGCCCATTCTATTCACACCTGCATCCGGTGACGCTTTGTTCACTGCTCTATGCGTGATCTGTCGCAGTCACCGGATAAGGCTATTCATGCTCCTTTTGCGTGACAATTCGCTGCCTCTGTCCCTAGTGAGAACCCATGTGGCGTGTACAAATACTTTTTTTCCCTTGTTCAGTCTCTGCGTTTCCCTGTACACTGCACAGCAACTCACTAGCTCGTCGATGCTTGGATAGCTATTCACCTTATTGACATTGCCGGTGAGTCGTCATGGTCCATGGGACGGCCTGCAATCAGGAGCTGACCACCATCCTCTAGTCACGAATACTCATCCGAGCCCAGGTTCACGATGAAGGGCATAGCGACTCTAGCATTTCTTGCCTTGGCCTGCACCTTGACAAACGCCAGCAACAGCCATGACGCGGACGATTTCTGCATTACAGCGTGCCAGAAGATCAAGGGAGGCTCTATGTCTATCTCTAGCCCAACGTGCTCTGGAGTGACCGGTGAATATTGCGAGGACCACTGCACTTGGTAAGTAACCAGACCTATCACCCTCATTTCCTCTGGTGACCTGACTAGAGGACGCTAACATCATCCGTTTGTAGCTCTCGCGACGGCGTCATGACTTGCAGCAACAAAGATCTCAAGTGTTCCGCCGATGCAGTCACCAAGACGTGCAAGCAAGGACTGTCCAAGCAATGGGAATGCTGGTGCCAAGACACGTCGTTCTTTGCTGATGGATGGGGCCCAGGCGTGGGAGAAACCTGTACTCGTTCGTGATGCTGGATTGTTGGTTTCTTGCTGTGGACAGGGTCACCCCAGTGACCTGGAAGTCGTTTTAGCGCACCGAGTAAGACGACTCGAGGACCGCGCAGGATACGACATTGGTTGAGTGTGGCATACGGCATATCCCATCTCTCTGTCGGAGGCTAGAAAGAAACAAGTCAAGGCTCTCGGAGCGGATGACATTGTGTACCATGCAGGCACAGGTCGACTGTTGATCGAGCTACAAAGTTAGTTCTAGACATAGGTATCTGCATTGTTCAGCAGCGCCAAAAAAAGCAAGACTTCATTTCCCCCACGATCTCATGTCATCGGTGCCTCCATACACTTGTATAGCTGTGTAATTCCCAGAAATACGAGGCCATGTAACCCGGCTTGCAGCAAGGCTGAAGTCAAGAAGGGGAGAGCATGGCCTCTTACCAAATCTGGAGTAGTCATCTACGTCATTGTTGGCTTCGTCCCTCGATGTCTCTTTTCCGACAAACTCGCAGCGGGTTACATCTTCTTCCTTATTCTCCAGGAATGGTATGTTGACTCCTCGTCTACCTTTGTTGATACGACAGGCGGGTCACAGGCTGGACGCCAGTCGCCTCCATTTCCCCAAGATGGCGAGCAAAATGTCCACGCACTCGCCTTTGATGGCAAAGAACCTCTCTGTTGAACCGATGGTAAGGAGTTGAAATTCCCGGTCGCAAGCACCATTACAAAGCCGTGTGGCTGATCGCTGAAAGGAGCCCAGAATACCAACGACGCAAAATGGATCACCCTGAAGAAAATCACATACGAGGACCCAGCGGGCAAACAAAGGCTTTGGGAATCTGCGGAGCGACAGGTCACTTGAAATCCGTACAGAAAATGTGGAAAAAGATACGGGAAAATGTTGACTCGAGCTCTGCAGACAAGACCCAAGGACGCCGAAGTCGACGCCGTCGGCGTAGTCGCCATTCTCAACGACCCCAAATCCTCCAAGGGACCCTCCCTGCTCCTCCAGAAACAATTCCGTCCCGCGGTCGACAAAGTCACCATCGAGGTGCCGTCGGGCCTCATCGACGCGGGAGAGTCCCCCACGGAAGCCGCCGTCCGCGAGCTGAAAGAAGAAACGGGCTACATCGCCACCATCCCTTCCGATGCCAAAGCCGCCGAAGGCATTCTGATGTTCAATGACCCGGGGTTCTGCAATACAAACACAAAAATGATATTTGTCGAGGTAGACATGCGCGACCCCAGGAATGCAGAGGAGAACCTCAAACCCGAGCTGGAGGAGAGCGAGTATATAGAGTGCTTCACCCTGCCTCTGGATAACTTGTGGAATGAGCTAGCAGATCTTGAGGCCAAGGGCTTTGCGATCGATGCGCGTGTCGGGACACTGGCGCAGGGCATGGAGATAGCGAAGAAGTGGAAGGACGTGCTCAACAAGAATCCCTCATAGATGGACGGCATTACGAGGACCAGACGGCCTGGAAGACGCTTTCCTCCCCTTCGCGGTCATCGTCCATGTCTTCAACATGCTCTATTCTATCCATGTCTGAGCAATAGCTGATAGATATGTGAGAGCGCTAGCTTTCTCACGACATCCCACCACGCTGTTGAAGACCCCGGATGTTTTTCATGTACATTCGTCTGGTTTATGAGATCGAATGGTGCAAAATACAATGTTTTGCGCTCATGACAAGACTTTTCTTTACTTGCAAGTGTTCCCATCCCAACCAAAGACACCTCGGTCCCGATACCAAAGGAGTAATAGTAAGTCGTCAAGACGCCCGCCCTCGGGGTGAGTCACCGCCTAAAGATGCCGGTAGCCCAGCAAAACCTCAAGATGGCCAGACCCCACGCCATACCCAGCGAGTCCCTGACCAGATTCAACTTGCTGCCCGTCACCTCTCTCCAGCCCACGGCGACCTCGGCCACGGGGATGTTTGCAAACTCGGCCAGCATGAGCATCTCGACGTCGAAGATCCACCCTTCCATGTGCATGTGCGGGACAATGTACGGGAGCGTCGGGCGCGAAAACAGCTTGAAGCCGCACTGTGTGTCCTTGATCCGCGCCGTGGCCGGGGGTGTCATGAGCCAGAGCAGCATGTGGAAGCAGCGCATGAGGAAGTTGCGCACCTTGGAGCGCTTGACCACCACTTCCGAGTCGACCAGGTGCGCCCGCGACCCGACCGCGACGCCCCTGCCTTCGGCGTCCTCGACCTCTTGACATGCCCTCACCAACTTCTCGAGGTCGGAGAACTTGGACGCCCCGTCCGCGTCCGCGAACACGACGTATCGCCCGCGGGCGTGGCGCATGCCGTGCGTCACGGCGCCGCCCTTGCCGCGGTTTTCTTCCAGCGAGACCATGCGGATGGATCCCGGAGGAATTTTCACACCCGTTGGGGATCGATGGGTCCAGGGGCCCGAGTCACGGCGGGGGTGAGGGTGGAGGATGTGTTTGCGAGAGAAGGTCTGAACGATGAGGAGGGTGTCGTCTGTGGAGCCGTCGTCGACGAGGATGATTTCCCAGCCTCGAAGGGGCTCGTGTTGTTTAGATTGTGAAGCACCACCATTCGCTTTCCTGCGCCGTGGACCATTGGCCTGTGTTTGTCCTGCCTCTTTGTCCACCCCGGACGTGGTGCGAGATGTGCCATACTCTGTCTCGAGAAAGTTCACCGCCTCCTCCAACATCCCCGTCAGTCTATCCTCCTCGTTGTACGCCGGGATGACCAGGGTCACGAACAACTCGGCGGGTTCGATCTCCTTCTCCACGTTGATTTCTGTGTCCGGATCTTCTTGCTTCGCCCTAACATACTTTTGTAGGGCCGCATCGTACCAACACGGCAACGGTTCTGGGTCTGTCACGTCGCCCGTCTTGTCGACCGTTGTGAACGTCTTCTCGGACGGGCGGGGTTTGCGTGGATGAGGGACGACGAGGGTAATGAAGATCCAGATCTAACACACCGCGGAGCGAAACCCCAATTGTCAGTAGGAGGTCGAGGACATTGCTAGGAAAGCCGCAGGAGGAGGGGTGTGAGACCCAGACGGATTTTAAGGAAATACACACCAGCAACAAGACCGCAAAGGCCGCCCAGACCAAGATGAAGGGCACCAGACGCCACTGTAGGAACTTGTCGTCTTTGAATACATTCATGAAGTGACCGCCCATCCCAATAGGTCGTTCCATGGTGACGGCGACTTCATGCGCCCCTCTCCAGAGAAGGCTTCAGACGCGAGACGCGGAAACAAAAGTGCGGGCTCCCTTGGGACCTCAGACCTTTTGGAAAAAGACAACAAATCTCAAGGCAATGTCAAAGCCATAGTAGTACTAGGGATATGGTACGCAGAGGCTCTTCGTCATTCGTCGTCGAGCAGAGCATGCGGCCTTTTGTGTCTCGTACTGCGCATTGACATTCGAGTAAAGGCAAGATGTCATCAATTTTTGGTGGTCGGCAAATCGGCGCAACCATCAGACTCCGCGACCAGGTTTATTCCACATAAATATTAAAATAAGTAACTTAGCAAATCACACTCGAAGGAGCGGCGCGTGAAACAAAGAAGGCTTCGGGCCGCAATGTGACCATGGGGCTGGTGTTCTTTGCTTTGTATTTGCGAAGTCCTAAGATAACTTGCATGTGGGATACAAGGGTACCAAAGTTTGGCCATCAACCACGCTTCGAGCTTCGAGCCTCCTCTACGAGGACGTAGCTCATCATATCGTTGCATAGATCCGTTTCTGCCTCACGTCTGTAGCCACCAGAAAAGTTGAGAGAAATTCCTCTTGGCCCAACAAGACCATGACCATCACCGTAGCCGCTGCAACACAGAAGTCGCTATTCCATCCTAGCGCTCTCAAGGGTATTCAAGACCGAATCCCACCAAGCCGATCACCGCGACGAGAAGCTTGAACTACCCGCGACCTTTGTCCATGCGCTTTCCAATTTACTCTCAATCAATTCATCGACCGGCTCGGCGCCGACGTCACTCACGCCGACGCCGCCTGCCGCCTTCAAACCGCTATCGCCAGTATCTGGCCGATTCTCCTCCAGGCTTTGATCCAAGTTGCTAGCATAAATGACAGCCGCGAAAGCTTCGAGCTCCCTGACCTCGGCTTCTGCCGTAGATACATATTCATTAGGTGGGTTGTTCCCATTTCCGATCGCATGTGCCTGGCGTGTTATGATCGCCAGAATGTTGGCAAGCTTGACACGCGGTTCTCCCGGCACGACTGTGACGGCAGAGTCAAGCTCTTGAATGCGCGGTTGTTGTGCGCTAGACATCGACGAAGATGGGGAGTGTTGCCTAGGTTGTGGATATAGTTGGGCGATAACCCGAGTGTCGAGTAGATGCGAGAACATGGAATTGAGAAGTAGAGTGTGGATCCTCGTGAATGTTGGTGAGTCAATCAGGTCGGCGGTCTCGTCGAGAAGCTGCCGCAATGGTCCTGTCGAGGTGTCGATATGCATTGTGGATTCTTCATGCTCGCCCTTCTCGGGAGCCTGAGTATGTGAGCCGGGAGATGTGGCAGGCGGAGTGATCACCCCAGACTCTATCAGCACCGTCTCTTCCTCCTCCTTAGGTGGTAACACATAGGGTAACCATCTGGTGGCATATCTCTCCTGCTCGGAACCACCCTCGACGCGCTTTCGGACTTCAAGAACCAGATCGCTGAGCCGAGCGGCGGTGATTCCTTCACTGGGAGAGATGCCCCCAAATATTTCCTCCACTGCTTCCCTGACCTTTGACATGATCTTTGCATATCCCTTGTGCAGCAGAAACCACGAAAATGTCAGATATCTCCTATTGGTTTCAAAGTCGTTCCCGAACGCTGCGCCGGAGCTTCCGTCGTCATGATCCTCCAGCGAAATGGAGTCCGCTCTCTCGGGTGGTGGCGGCTGTGCCAACGAGATGACCGACGACAGGTAGTTTAGTCGACCCAAGAGGTTCAATTGTATTCTTGTGAGGATTATGAGGAGCGACAGACTGTATATCAGTGTGAATGCTCTTGTGATCGAAGTCACTTTCAATTCATTCCAAAGTTGGGCCTTTGTCCGGCGAGGCCCCGTTGATTGACTCGCATCACCTTGGAACTGGCTGGCATGTATAAAACTCCCTGTCTGGAAGCTGGACATGCTTGCCGTGTCGCCGTCATACATACTTGAGGCTTCGGATTTCCCTTCTCCTGAGGCACGTGCTAGTCTTTCGGCCTTCTTCTGTTGCAGTTCATGAGTCAATTGTTCGACCGGAAGATCCTCCAAAATGTTCTCGGTCAGGGTAGGCAGTAATGCGAGGACCGTGATGGTACAATCTGTCTGATTTTGCTCGAATCGTCGGCGGATGCTGGGCAAGATGAAATTAGTATATATTCCGCGAACGAAGGTGTGATTATCTCACTTCTCCTTTGCAATCTTATCCATCTGCATGCGCTCTCGCGCTTCATTAATCTTTCCAAGGACATACTGGGCTGCCAGATACGTAGCGCCAATAACGCCTGCGCCGATGGCTATACCAGTGCGATGCCGCCTGAGCCAGCGACGTGTGGCTGATATCATTTTGATTTTGACCAATGTGAGGGAATCTGTGCACCTTATCTCAGGTACAAGTTGTCCGCTGAATAGGACATGATCGCGAATGGCACAGAGATAGAGATGGAGGGCTCTGGCTGAGCGTCCCGAGCAAGGTCAGGTACAGGGAGGGAGCAGGCAGACTGAAGACGCAGTTTTAGTATTGACTCAATTGATCACAATTGTCGATGAAGCGGATCACACTTGTGGCGGTGCCTCGGCTGAAGGCTGGCAGAGTACCTCGTATGGAGTATAGTACCCGAGTGAAAGCATGGGCTTTTTCGGTGCGGGATGGGCTTGGGGGAGAGTCAAGATACAACTGAAGAGCCAATAAATTGATGAGTAGACGAGCCGTAAGCAGGTCGGTGGCAGGTGGTGGCAGGTGGTGGCAGGGGATCTGACACGTACAACTACGTAATAATGAGGACTTTGCTTGGGTCGTTTCAAAGGGACCCAAGGGCCTTTCAGCCGGAAGTACCTCGTTGTGTCTACCTCTCCTAGCCGAGAATGGCCTTTCCTGCCCGGCTGGACCCCACCATGGAAGGAACATTCAAAGACTCTTGGATGCACCTCATCGTGGCTTTATTCAAAGAGTCATACCGCAGCGACCAAGTCCACCGATGCTGAAGGCACGCTTGTTGGAGCCTGTACACCACCATGTCTTGAATAGTCGCTCTGTCCGAGGCGCCACTTAGCTGGCTGCCACCCCCTTTGCTCTCTCCTACCAATCCTCCGCTGAGCGTACCACTTGCGAAAAAAACCCCACCATCTTGAAGTCGAAATTGATTTCAGTATACTTGCGCACGAAGATTGCTAGTTGCGATCATGGACCAGGGTCATCGCGAATACATCCTGGAGGTATTCGCAGATCAAACGTTTGTCAGGGACATAGTTAAAGGTACGGTGTAGTCTGGCCCCATACTCATGGTTTGGAGGAGCCCGCTCTGCTTGTCTCTGCCTTCGTTGTGAGGAGACTGGTACCTCTAATAACTGGCCTCTTTGAATATAGGAGTCCTACACACGATATTCTTCCACCGTTACTTCCCACCAATCCGACCCTCTCTCTATACCCCGAATGCCTCCTCCCTCTCTCACACTCACACCTCGCATTCAACCCAGTCTCTTCCCATCACGCTCCCTTCAATCCTCGAGCCACCTGAAATCTCCACAGCAATCGATTCTCACGCAGACCTGCTCATATCCCAATTGACACCACAGTTCTCAGCGAGCACAACCAGCCCGTCAGCCGCAGCAGGTGGCTCTCGTGGCGAAATTGTAGTGCGATTTTACGATCGCAAGAGGAGAAAAACAGGTATCACGACGGGCTGGTTGGGCCGCCTAGGAGGTGGCGGACAGACAGATGAGGAAGTATGCTGGGAGGAATGGTGTGTTCAAGTTATTGTTGCAAGACCTAGAAGTGAAGCAGGTAAGGCTGTCCTTCTGGCTTTTTTCATATGTTGTGCGACACAGCTCTCTGTGTTACTAACGATTGAATTCTCTGGCAGACCGCATCAAAGTCCGCCGTGCAATGGAATCTTCTCTACAGAAGACAGCGATGAAGATTGTCGCAATAGTGAACCGGGACAAGGATCATATTCCTCCCATTACCACAAGTGATCAGAATCCTTTTCCGTACAGGATATTTGTCAATCCCAAACAACAGGAAAGTGTCGAACGTGGGTTCGTGGGAGGGTGGAATTGAGGCTAGGGAGGTGCAGACTATATCGGCTGGACAAATGCATTCTCCTTAGAGATATAACTTATAGAGCAAACCAAAAGTTGCTGGTTTTTTTTGGAGTTTTTCGTTGGGTCCAATTTCAATCGACGCCTTCCTACCTGCGATCAATAACTAGCCTCAACTGATCTCCTGATAGCCATCGCCACCACCCAAGACATAAATCAATAGGTCTATCGAGAAAGTTCATAATGATATGAATTAGCCTTCCTGAGCAACTCGTAGGTCATCTCCCTGCAAACCGCAGACAGCACCATTTCCCATGAATCCACCTCCCGCCAGATGCCAGATCTCGTTCTGGAACGTGTTCCAGTCCATGTCATAATACCAAAAGCCTTTCCATTGTGTGCTCGGATCGCATCAAACGGCAGCGATCGCTTTTAACTCTCGCACGAAGTTACGGTGAGATTCCTTGAGACGTTTACTGGCTTTTGAAAGCAGCATCGGCCTTGCCGCGGACATCGGCAGAGGTGGAGGCTGCTGGTTGCTGGAAGAAACGAGAGAAAATCGGGTGGAGGAAAGATTTGAAGACGATCTGGGCGCCGTTGGTCATGGGGAGGGCCATCCACAAGATGAGGATGAATTTGAAGACGTAGTAGAAGGCTATTAATGACAGGTGGTTAGTGTGGACATTGAGTGAGGGGCTACCCTGCGCATCGACTTACGGAACCAGTAGACGGCATTGACCAAACTCTCAAGGACAGTAAGGAAGGCGTACACCACCCAGTACTAGAAAGACGGTCAGAATAGTTGATATCGGAAAGTGTCGGAAAGGACGCATACCGTCAACCATTGTGTATCATCAACTTTATTGGTACTGAACAGAGCTTCCAGCGAGTAGTATCCCGGGATGATAAAGCCGGCGAAGTTGACCAGGAACTCGCCTCCAATGTTAAAGAAGACGAGGAAGAAGTAGAGGCCGATCAGGCCGAGGAAAGCGTAGACCTTGGGAACGTTGGTCTGTTTCTCGAAATTGTTGAGCATAGGGTACTTGGAGAGCTGTAGGCACAATCAGTTAGCTCAATCGCGCCAGTTGACATTGTGAGATGGAACGACCACGATGCACTCGTCGGAGGGATAAACGATGGGAATTGTTGGATTGCAGCAGACGTTGGGAAAATTGGAAGCCTGGAATTGACATGTGCCTCACATACTTCCTTATCGATCTGCGAGATCTGATGCTGCGCTTTGTCCTGGAACGACATCTTGACAACAATATGTCGGTATGGCTACGACGAATGTAGATTGATGTAGTGGGAATGGGGAAATGGAGATTTGCAGATGAATCTGGATTGCTGGGAATATCTCAGTGTGAAGGAAATGTGTGAGTGGGAAGAGAGGTGCAGTAGTGGGAGAGGTGATGTAGTTTAAACCCCCAGGGGCAGGAGGTGACGTTGGTCCGTTTGGGTGCCACGGCGCATGGGAGAGCTACGAGTTACGAGGTTCCGGCGACTGACTGGTGGGCAATTGCTTGGTGGCTCAGTGGGTGCTGGAGGTGCCTGCAGACCTACAGGAGTGCTAGGTCATTCAAGTTGGGCTGGTCACTCGCAGTGGTGACGGCGCCCAATGTGAACAAAAGGTCCCGCCTGACCCTGGCACCTGCACCTCATCACTCACCTGCTTCTTGTTCTCGTACGGAGTAAATCCAGCTATGGCTGCACAGTGAGGCGTCCAGCACCCAATCCCACTGGTTGACGTAATACCCAAGATATGAACCCACACATAAGGTGAATTCCCGCCGTGCACCAATGAGGAGATGGCCTCGTCTGACGGAGAAATACTGTAGAGTTTTGCGGTATCCGCCCGCTGTCAGACCGGAGCTCAATGTTTGTCTTGGCAAACTGTTTCTCTGGCAACAACCTTTGTCGAACTCGAATCGGGCTGTTACTCTCAACACAAACCAGCGACATGGACTGACAGCCACTGCGCGTGAAGTGATCCATTGCTGTCGAACTCGCCTCCTACAAAGCGTGACATCTTCCAGTGGCATCTTAAGTTTGTCTGTCTATTCTTGCGCTTGCCCAACAGTCAAGATACACGTTCGCGAACGTCGATAACAGATCCGATCCACGAACTTCGACGCTCGAAAGCCATGTTGTGATCGGTCAAATTACCAAGCGAGGTTCCTTCTCAACATATCGATAACGAGGAATCCGATATCTTCAGCCCGTACACGTGTCAGAGTTTGGGACCAGAACATGTAGGATGAATTGTTTGTTTTTGTCGTGACGTCGTGCTAATTAGCGCACAGTTCCGCATGGCGCAGTCGCCAACCCACATTATGGAGGACACTCCCGATCAACAAGATCCTACACATGCAAATAATGCAAATAATAGAGAAAGACAACGTCCAAAATCTAGAGGCTCGACAACTAGCCTGCAGTCCATTGGCGTGGGCAGCGCCTTTCAACCACCTGCG
>WJFF01000056.1:158130-176645 GCA_011800825.1 Fonsecaea pugnacius | reverse complement strand
TATGTTGCGCCAACAAGGACAACTACCAAGATTAGTTTTAACAGCGAGAGCCCACCAACCAAGGATATCCGATACCACCAACACCCGCCAACATTCGCTCAGTAAATAAAACTCCCAACAACACCTAGATACCTAGAAGGTTCATACGAGGCGTTCCCTTCCCTCTGCTGTGAACTGTGCTCACCATGCCTGCAGTATCTTCGTTGCCCTTACATAAGCGTCACTTGCCATTTCACGTCCAAGCAGGAACTTAACTCGTCTTCTCTACCATCTGGTACACGGCCTTCTCGCTCTGCGACTGCTGCATCTCCAGCGATGTGCTCCCCTCATCCGGGCTTCCGGCTTCAACCATCTGGATCGCATCGACCCGTCGCACGACGTCAGAGGGGATCTTCTTGGCCCGACGGACGACGTCAAAGGGGCTGCTGGCACCCTTGAACACGGCGTCGATGGCTTCGAGGGAGTGTCGACGAGTTTCGGGGAAGAAGAAATATACCACTAGCGACACGGATTGAGTCAGCTCTAAAGCGATACGGAGCCGTTGGATCTGACGTTGTGAAGACGGTAGAAGGCTTACCAGGCAGAATGATACACAGATTGGTAACTGCAAAGATGATGAAAAACTTGTTGCCCAAGTTTGTAAATCCAATGGGCGTAATCTCCACCACAAGAAAGTTGATGCTCCACAGCGTCGTCGAGGTCAGACTGTAGATGGGCACGCGGTATGCCAAGGGAGCGACTTCGGTGCCGTAGAGATAGTTGACCCCCAGAGCACCCACGGTGAAGAAGAAGCCGTATAAAAAGACACACAGCGCTGAGATGATGGAACATGCGCGAGAGTCTACAGCGTGTCCGACAGTTCCAGCGAGAACAATAAACACTGCGCCCATACCAACAGCGCCGAGAAGCATGAGTGGGCGGCGCCCAAAGCGGTCGACGGTGTAGATGGTCAGGAAAGAACATGCGATTTGCCAGGTGTACACCGAACCTGACAGGATGCGGGAAGTCAGTGCCGACAGTCCGACATATTGTTCAAAAATAGTGGTCGTGTAGAAACCAATAACGCCTGCGCCGTTCATCTGCTGCGAAAAGGTGCTGAAACAGGCCAAGAAGGTGCGGTTGAGCAGCCGGTCACCGTTGTTGTGGAAGAGACCGAGAAGGCCGCCTTGATCCATTTCCGCGAGTGATTTCTGCATCTCGTGGATGGAGGTCTGGATCTCCGGTGAATCCTCTGACAGGTCTTCGAGGATGGCGAGGATCGTTGTCGCTTCGGCGATACGTCCCTTCTTGACCAACCACCGCGGCGAGTCGGGTAGGAATATACAAGCTGTCAAAATCCACAGGGCAAGCACAATAGGAAATGCCCAGGGAAATCGCCAGCTCACACTTCCCCGGGTGAAGAAGAATCCCAACTCAACCCACTGACTGAGCGCCAGACCACAACTCGCAAACATGCCTTCAAGCACAACCAATGCTCCACGGTGTTCGGCGGGAGAGCACTCTGACTGCCAAACAGGAACTGTGGCGCTGATGGCACCGAAACCGAAGCCGAGGACGACACGGCTGACAATGAGTTGGCCTAACGAGAAGGAGGTACACATGATGATGGCGCCAACGATCTCGATGACGGCGCCTATCATGATTGTGCGCAGGCGTCCGAGTTTATCGCCGAGTTTTAGGCATAGAAGAGAGCCGAACATGCAACCAACAGTGTACAACGCCACAACGGTTCCTTGACAACATTGTAGCACATGAGCCTCGATCATGACAAGAAAACACCGGGCGGCGCCGGCAACAATAACTCAAATGAGAGATGTGAAGGTGACAGACAATAGAGAGTAAGGAGCTTACCCTGGATCCGTGCATTGTCGGCCTGTTGCTTCCCAGCCGTATTGACGGTATCGATTCTCGGAAAGGTCTCGACGAAGGACGGAAGAGTCAACAACCCACCAGCGGCCGCATTGTTATACCCGATTAAGATGTAGGCAGGGCAGACAACCATGACAATCAGGGCTGTTGTCAGCCGCTTGCCACGCAGGCCAAGATAGGGTGCCTTGTGCGTCATCTCCAAAACAAGCTGGTTTGAGACGAAGGCAGAAGCTGAGAAGCTGAATTGATTTGTGCAAGAAATGGCAGAAATACTCCGTAAGGAGCACAGAGGTACGGGGTCGTGGAGATCTGTACAGTCCAGAATGCAAGCTCGAGACATCCATCGTGAGGTAAAGGACAGCACACGCCATTGTTATATCTCCTGCAACTTGGGCCATGGCCTCTTGCCTCCTGTTTCCCCCCATGTTTTGCTCCTCCGGGGTTATGTGAGGAGAAACTGGAGAAGTTGAGGGTATATAGAGGTCCTGCGTCTGCTCAATGGCTCGCTTGGACGTGTAAGAAGTGATCGTCGAAGGGGGAAGCAGCTAAAGCACGAATTGAGACAATGGAGAAGACCCGCAGTGCCGGCGTCACAGCCGACAGAGCCGGATTTAACCGGATTCATAGCCGGAGAGAAGCTGCCTTGAACAAGGCGTCGAGGGTGGATAGACACAGGAGCATCTTTTAGGAGATGTTGGAATGGTGATTAGTCTGCAGATTGCTGAGATACTTCAGTGCTGGTATGAAGTGAAGCCGCGCCACGGTCACGGATCAACGGTGATCCGGTTCCGGGTCCTATCACCAACCACCATCTCGAACAGATAGATATACAGTACTTCATCCTCGGGAAAGTGTCACTTCTAAAGGCTTCATGAGTGGCGAGAAGTGGGAAGGTCTGCAACAAATTCGTACTCGGCCTCGTCCAAGACCTTGGCAAGCTTGTCTCTAGTTCCTCCACTCTATAACCCCCTTTACTCTTACAGCCTTGCCGGTCGTGCCGTCGAACCTGGCACTCCTCTATCCACCACCAGGTCTTTGCGACTCATGTTACGGGCGAGTTGTAGGGACGGAGGTATGCACTAATGCCCTTGATATAGTGAGGGATTGGTGCCCAGCGGCCCGATCCAGGGCCGGTCTGAAGCCTGGACCGGCTGGCGATACGTCATTGATGCTAGAGTCTTGGTCGCCTCGACTGTCTTCACCGAGCAAAGTTCCCCGTACATATTTCACAATCTCTCCATATCGTCACGGACTGACAAAATTCTGAACCACCTCCCTCGTATCTACATTGCTGGTCAACCATGTCTCAATCACAACTTGACGTGGTGAAATCCATGTACGATGAGCGCAGCGAACAGTACGACGAGAACGACGTTCACGTGAAACAGGCTCAGGACTACATCAAATGGGCCGCATTAAAGGACGGGCACAACCTGCTCGACTTAGCCTGTGGAACGGGCCTCGTGGCCATAGACGCCAAGCAAGTGGTCGGGAGATCTGGGCGCGTCGTCGGCGTCGACATCAGCGAGGGAATGCTGAATGTCGCCCGGCGTAAAGCCCGAGCTGCTGAGCTCGACATTGCATTTCACGACCACGACATCTCCGACCTCAGTGGGCTCGACATCACGTCAAAAGATTTCGAGGGGTCCTTCGACGTGATAACCTGTGCGTCGGCGTTGATTCTCCTTCCCGATCCTCTCCAGGCCGTCAAAAACTGGAAGTCGGCACTAAAACCCGGTGGCCGCTTGATCACCGATGTGCAAACAAAGGACGCAAACGTGGTCATGAATATCTTCTCTGCCATTGCCCCGGAACTTGGCGAGACGGTACCCTGGCACTCGCATCTGTGGCAGTCACAACAAGCTCTAGCGACCTTGATGGTTGACGCTGGGTACCATGTTGACAAAGTTTTCGAAACCGAGGCATATGCGAGGACGCAGTATCATCTCGACGCGGCTGCGGAACTCTTCGACAAGGCTGTCAGCAAGTCCATGTTCAAGGATTTTGGCCGGGCCGATATCCGTGAGAAAGCCAAAGGGTTGTTTGTCCAAAAGTTTGCCGAGATTGCTGGGACCAAAGATATAATCGACGAGGAGACAAGATACTGGGTCACTGTGGCCACTAAACCGGAATGAGGAGCAATGCGAATCGAGGGCTCGACCAAATGTGTACAAGTTGGCAAATAGAAACTCGCCAAATAACGATCATTACATCTATCCAAATTTGCACCTTATGTCCACATAAAATCGTACACTCCGTTAGACCATAAACTGACATCCTGGAATCATTGTCGGCTTTTTGTCAGAGCCGCCTTAGAAAAATCGGGGAGATCGTCCGTTGCTTGTGGTGTCGTGTACGGTTGCTTCTGCAAGGGAGAGACCGATAAGTCAGAAATGTTCATCCTCGAGTCATTCAAGATTGACCAGAGGAAAGAGAGAGTCAAAGAGATGAATGTGCCGGAATGAGAAGGAGAGGTCAAACACACTTCACCCGTCACTTGAACCTTCGTCATCTTGCCATACCTTGTTCAGCGACCGGTTTCCGCTTGAATAGTTTCCTCAGGCTTCCGGGTTTCTCATCCGGAGACCGTGCTCGCCCCCCCGCTGGTGCCACTACCTCCGGCTCGGTTGCTGGGATGGGATCATGGTGGACATATGCAGGATGAAACTCATCAGCTTCATGTGCTGGCCAACCCCCAGGGACACCTTCCATTTCAGCGCGACCCTTTTCCAAGATTTCCTCGTTTTGGGCGTTCACACGAGCAGCCTTGTCGGGATTTTTGGATGGAAAGCGGCGGTCTATTGTGGAACTAAACGTGCCTCGAAGAGTCTCTCCTACGCCCTGTGAATATGTGAGTTAGAATAATATTTTCAAGTACCTGCAAATATGGGAACATACGTGAAGTCCCTTGGCTGCAGCTCGCAGATCGTTGATCGTACTTTGATTATGTCGCATCGGCTGATCAGCCGTTTTGAGGGATGAACGAGTTGGATAGCTGAAGTTGTGTCTCGAGGGACTAGCCGGTGGTGTCCCGCTATTGCGTCTCGCAAAAGGGGGATCGACGGGGCTCACAGAACCACCATCCGCAGGATAGGCATCCCGTGTAAAGTCGCCGGATCTCCTCATAGCGCTTTTGGCCGGGATTGGAGGAGATTCAGTGGAAAGTAGTCCTCCACTAGCTACCACAGGTGGCCGTCCCTTCTGTGCCGTGTTGGTAGATGCCATGGCTGGTTGGTCACGAGGTTCTGGGGTTGTGGATCCTGCGGGCATTTCGAGCAGTTGCTGGTGTTGGCCCGGGCCGGATTGTACTTCGCGCTTAACATCCTTTTGGACATCTTGATGTTTCTTCCCTCCTCTGGTAGTTGTAGTGGTGGTGGTAGTTGTCTAGTATGTCATTAGTATTCTGCAACAAAGAAGACTAGGAATCGACGGCAAAAGTCCTTATAGTCTTGCCGGAACTTACCGTAGTGGTCACTACAGTAACAACTTCTCCAGTATCTTCATCAAAAACCTCCCCAGTCGAGGGTTTCAATGCGAGATTCCGGTCCTGGTCGATGTTGGCTATCTCGCTGTCCTTCTCCGCGGATATTATCTCATTCTGATTTCTTTCCTCAGGAGTAATTCCTCCTGGAACACCATCTGCACTATTGGCTCCACTTGATGCATACGCCGAATCGGGTCCAACGTCTGGCTGCGGTTCGGGGGTTTTCTCTCGCTTCCCGAGCAAACGGCTCAACTTTCGATGCTTCTTCTCCTTCTCGTAGGTAGGCGAGGTCGTGTTGGCAAAGGCTGCTTGGGACATTCTCGTGCAAGATCAAGGCGGCTGGTGTACATGAACTATTGAAGATAGTGAAAGCTGCGGTGGAAGACGATGTAGGAGGAGAAGGAGCAGCAGCTCAGCAGCTCCTGAGGCAGTATTTCAGGGTTCTGGTCGCTCCTTGGACTGGACACGCCAGCCCCGTCGATCGTGCAGAGTGATGTCATTCGGCAAGCCATGATCGGCGCGTCAATCGAGAAACGCCACGATGGCTGCACAGCCACAAGTTGCGGGACAGGCGAGATGGAGAAGAAACGGCTCGCTAATTAGACGGAGGCAACCCAATCAATCGCGTTCGGAGGTTGGCCGCCGTTGACGCAAATACTATGGGTCTGCTCTATGCCTGATAACCGATCCCATCCCTCCTCTCCGGCGGAGATTCGTGTAAGCAACGTCAAGTTCCAGCTCGATGTCGCATCTAACTTTCAGCTCACAGATATAGGGCCATGTACACTTCTCTCCTCGAGTACTCCACTTCTGCAATTTCTCTAGGGTAGGTGTATCAAATGTGCTGAGGAGATCCCACAGTCCGAGTTGCGGTGTGATGGATAATTTTGACCAGGACGCGAGAGTTGGTACGACTTCGTCCATCAAAACTCGCTGGAGAAAGGTTGGAAGCATCCCGAAGTGATTCATAATTTGTAGCCAGTGCAGCAGTTCGTCCAAAACAAAGCGAACTAGGATACCAAGAGGTTGATGACGGTCGGCAAAATTCTGCAGTTGAATAAAGGGAGCTATGTATGGTCTGGACTGAGACACAATGAAGTGATTGACGTTGAACAATTCGCCTATCCGTGTCAGCGGCGCTTCCGGGTGGACAGAGGCCTGTCGATGCAGATTACAGCCCTTCTCCGAGAAATCGGCAGCAAAATACAAAGTGATATCGCCTGTAGCACTCTTGCACAGTAAATGGACAGGAGCGTACATGGCTTTAGAAGTCGCTATGGACGCCACCACTGCGGATCGGACCAGTACGTGAGGCGCCGTCAGGTAATTTAGGAGTTGTGGTGTTCCCGCTACCTCGGACATGGCGATGGTGATGTTCAGAATTCTTCCAGTCTTTGCATACGCTTCTTCAAATGTGATATCTCCCAAATTGTCTCGCGTGCATTCGTGAAGCACGTCGATGTCGAACACGTGGTGGGAAGTACGATAGCGTTGATAGCGTCGTTTGATGGTTGCGAGAAAGGAGGAGTTGAACCATGATATGGGTCCACTTGCAGCGCATCTTTCTTGAGAGCGAAGGAAGGCATCCAGGTTGATGTTGGTGGCCTCCAGTACGCCAATTAAGTCTTCGTCTTTTGTCACGCATATATGCGCAGCAATCAGAGCTCCTGATGATGTCCCTGTAATTATCCGAGGAAGCAGCCGCTGTAGGTAAAGTGCTTTGACCACTCCAAGATGACACATACTGATCATAGCGCCTCCCTGAAGCACCAGACTCGTACGGCCAAGGGCAGTGCGCATGTCAATGATAACTTGGCGCTTCTCTTGAGCTGGAACAACAGGAGCAACTCCATTGCTGAGGGCGTTCCGATCTGAGATGTATGCGATACAGTGGCGCACTTCCGTCACGTAGTCGTGGACCAGTCGTTTGGTCTGTATCTTTGATTTCCGGTACAGTGCGGGGGATAGAATGCGGCACATATTACGGGAGCTTTGTGCTCTCAGCTGGCTGCACAACCCTCTCTCGTCTCCCATCCGTCGGCCTCGTTCAAGGTCTCGCTTTAGTGTTCGAAGGATGTGCCAGTCATAGCTCGAGTGACGGTCCACAGTAACCCAATTATCGATTCCATGAATAGCATCGTACTCGAATTGTCCAGTGTACCACGCCTCGTAGGTGTCAGGTGTCGTGTCACCGTTGATGTGTGGCTTGGTCCATGGTTCGATCCAGACGAAGAGGAACAGGTACCGAAGGATGCTCCATAGGCTGCTGAGGATGCTAGAAGGGCCACTCATTCTTACAAAGCATTGAAGATATGAAGAGCCATGAAGTTCCGCACCTTTCCCACGCCCAAAAAAGTGAATATTGGTACAAACAATATGAAGGTGTCAAAGATGACAAGAGTGGCTGAATTGGTGAGTTCCGGATTCACGCAGGAAGAGCCTCGGTCACGCTGCTTTTATAGTGCGATTTTCATTTGTATGCAGTGCTAATGCCTTGGCAGTATATCCATAAAGCGGCGCTAATATCGCCCCTTCGTTGTGTCTTGGGCTTCAGCATTCAACCCTCAATCCATCATTTGCGTTTTTAGAAATGTCGTCCTGATATATTTCCTCGACGAGCGGGTCCCGCTCATCTCCAATCCCATCTGCCAGAAAAATGATTATTAACTAAATCCGAGACGAGGGCCATCCAGTGGAACTGAATATTGCCGATATCGGCTTCGCAGGTTGATTCTCCAAATATTGTCATGGACATATAACAGATTCCAATCTCATATCCTGCTACTAGACCATCGGCCATCCTTCAGGAGATTTAGTGGCTGCTGAAAAGTACCGTGTTTCTGCGAGCTTATATAGCCTCGGTCAAGTGTTCTTAAAGCTCAAGAGTATCTGATAAACCATGGCCAAAGAGCAAGCCGTCTACTCCCACGGTCATCACAGATCAGTGGTCGATGATCATGCACGTCGGACAGCCCAAGACTCAGCAGCATTTCTCCTTCCTTATATCCGCCCTAACCACACCATTCTCGATGTGGGCTGCGGTCCAGGTACCATCACTGCTGATCTGGCAACCTTTGTCCCCGAGGGCAAGGTCATTGGTAGTGACGCAGTCGAGTCCGTGCTTGAACAGGCGGCCCAGTATGCCGCTTCCAGAGGCTTGACGAACATCACATTTCAAAAGGTCGACGCCAATGACTTACCGTTTGAGGATAACTCCTTTGACATCGTGTTTTGTCATCAGGTCCTCCAACACGTGAAAAATCCGGTTGCCATATTGAAGGAGATGCGGAGAGTTGCCAAGCCTGGTGGTATCGTGGCTGCTCGAGAAGCCGACTACAAGTCGTTCGCCTGGTATCCAGAGACCCCTGAGATCGCGCGGTGGGCAGAACTCTATCAGAAAGTCGCTAAGACGAATGGAGGCGAGCCCAATGCAGGGCGATATTGTCACGTCTGGGCAAGACAAGCTGGTTTCTCCACGGATGAGATCACCACAACGTGGGACTGCTGGAGATATGCTGGGCAGCGAGTGGCCCAGTTCTCTCAAAGTTGGGCCGGAAGAATCTTACAGCCTGGATTCACAGGGACGGCAGTCCGAGAAGGGTTTGCAACCGAGGATGAGATCAAGAACATCTCTGAAGGCTGGAAGAGATGGGGTGAGGATCAGGATGCTTTCCTTGCCATTCCCAGTGGACAAATCTTGTGTCGTAAGACATAGCGGGATGGACAACGCCCGGAAAAGGAGGAAATGCAGTTGATGGTATTGGATCAGTGTCGCCATGTCCTTCCCAATCACAACCTCTCCGTACAAGGAATCTATGTTTCTTCATGAGGACGTGGATTTGGTGATTGAGCGGGAGTATCTTTTCTTCATGTATCCCCTTGGTAAACAAGGATCCTCCCTCCAACGCTGGCAATATCCATCTCCCAAGCACATTGGTTCATGGTATAAATCAGCAGTCAGAATGAGGAGAAGCTCGTGCCATGCCCCTCACATTGACCAAATGTCGCCATCGCCTCTACTACGGGCCAGGGGAGAAATGCTTGACATCACATGCCTACAACACCTCGAATAGCCATTGTGGTGTCTCACTAACTGCTTGGCCGTCCAGGTAGACTTGACTCAGCGACCATGACCTGTTCTCCGTTTGGCCGTACCATACATAAAGCATCCACCTTCCTCCACATTTCGCCTGGGATCCATCAGCCCAAACCTGGGGAAAGTATACACCAACGTCCAACAAAATGGCAACGGTATCCAAAATCAGCCTCGCTACCGATGTGCCGGCCATCGTCCGTGTCAAGGTCTTGGACCAAACAGCCACAGACACGACCAGCTCTCTCCTCAACCACAACCACACGACGCACGACATCCTCTTCGACGAAGTCGGTCGCCACAACCATATTGTCCACCACGCACTCGCGGCATTCGCCTTAGGAGCCGACGCAGAAACATTGAAGAAGCAATATGACAAGAATGCATCGTACCAACGGCCCCCTCCACCAGTAGGCGAAAATGTCCTCAAGTCCCTGGACAGCGACCTTCAGGTGTTTCTGAACAGCATGACCAAGCCAGAGAACTACTCGACCTTCCTGGCCTTTTTCACGCAAAAGCTTTCGTCGGCGTCGATCGCCGACGTTCTCAACGAGTATGTCTTCTCCGACACCGAACCGTCCAAGACCATTTTCAACCGCTTCTTCGCGGGATATTATCACCCTTTTATCCACCTAGGATACGGCGTGGAATTCGACCAGCCTGCGATCGTGGCCGAGGCGCTGGCCCAGGCGTGCGTGCATTCGACGTACCTGGATGCTTTTTTCGAGCTCACTGCCAAAGCCGCCGAAGGTGAGACGCCAGACACGATGGTGAACCTGCTGGACAAGATCCGCGGCGACGCCAAGGTCTCGACAGCGGCGCACTGGGACGATGGACAAAAAGTCCGCGACGGCGTGCTAGCGCGTGCCAAAGCCGAAATGGTCGCCTACACCGCGCAGTGGCAGGTCTCGCCTCCCTACAGCCAGGAGCGCCTGGAAAGAGCCGCGGCGGAAGTGATCAACGCAGACGCATACCTGACAGGCGCGGCGCAGAACCCGCCCAAGGTCGTCAAGATGGACTTCTTCTACATGCACGCCGTCAACTCGAGCATCTTTCTCAGCGTCTTCCTTGCGCAGGACTGGATCACCCCGCAGATCAAGGCCAAGCTGGTTGAGTGGAAGGGCCGGCTCGATCTGGCGCTGTACGCATCGCGGAGGACACCGAAGCTCCTCCTCGATGAGATCGCGAACTATCCCCCGGACGGCAGAGAAGTACTCGGCTGGGACGAAATGTACAGCGTGGCTAGCCGGTTTATGGATGATGGGCACACGGCGAAATTCATCCGCGCATTGGCGAACGGGGAGAGGGCATGCGCTCCTTTTGAAAACGAGATCCGCAAGCCATGGTCTAACGAGACCAATGGACACGTCAACGGGCACGCGAACGGCACCAGCGTGGAAGCTAGTCGAGAGAACACGGCCGACGACGTATGGAAGATCAAGGGAGACATGTGGCGGCGACTGGCCATGATGGTGCTTGACAGCGTACAGCCCGAACACGGTGAGAGGTGGGCAAGAAGCGTGGGATTCGCAGAGGCATGGAAGGACTATGGACTGAGGAAGGATTCATCCCTGAAGCAGTAGTGACGCCTAACGTCTGAGTTGTTTTGTACCTTGTCAAAATCGTAGGTCTTCTTGAACACGCACACCCCTCACCAGCGCTTGATTCCTGTCCTGTCTCTCCACAATGTACCATAGCTGATAATTCCACCTCCAACTACTTAGGTACGTAGGTAGATACTACCTATGACCTCTAACTCGAACCATAAGATACTAACCCCAGAAATACGGTGCGGTCGATTCCCCTGCTCACTGCTAAGTTGTGTCGACATGGGCGAAAAGCGAAAAGCACCCACCCAGTCCGCACTTCGTCGTCTACATTACCCAGCGTGCCACTGTTGCCAACCTGCAGTGTTGGGCGACATGTGGAAATGGTCTTGAAGCGGTTAGTCAAGCACTCAAAATAGTTAGCGTTGTACCTAGGTATCTATTTTGTCCTAAGTCTATACATGGAATATGACTGGTAAATTTGGATCGAGAATCGAGATAAGAGGGCATTAAGAGGGCGTTAGGAGGTGCTCAAGAGGGTGAGCATGGAGACCTCGAGGAGTCGACAGAGGCACCATTGATCATAGCTATACCTCTTCTAACCACTCCGCTACTCCGCTTGGTTGCTTGCTCTGGTTCGAAAGAATTAATATATATATTTTCAACCGGTTAAAAAACCCAGACCCGACCTGCGCTTTAAAGACGTATCCTGCTCCTGTCTTCTTCGTTTGTCACCGTTAGAACCTCAAGGATTCCGCCGTACCTACTGTAGGTATAACCCTGTGCGGCTCACCAGATATCAACGTGTCTAATATACAAAGGGTCTCATCGGCCAGGCTCCATTTTCTCAAAGACCCTCAAATTCCCGCGAATGAATGAAGAGGCCCGCATCGGCACCATCCGCCTCACATTACCGCGGTTGCGAGCTTCTTCTTCCCTGGGCTTCCCAAGAAATCAACGGCTCGCTGGTCTCGTTGCTGTATCAGATTATAATGTACATTGTCGCTGCCTCTCCCTCTCAATCCAAATCTTCCTCACTCGATTCGTTTTGTTCCACCGTGCACTTAACGCAGGGTGTTCACTTGAGCTTCCCAGAACCCCTGCGGCAACCTGGGAATATTAATTTTTGGGAACGAGAGCCCTCCGCCAGTACTGGACTCCCTCTTTGGAAGGCTCTTGGGCGGCGAGGGTGTCGAGGGCGGTGTCGTCGAGTGCTGTCGACCGCCAATACTTATTCGCTTGTTTTCCCGGATGTTGTCAAACGTAGTCAGACTCTCGTCCAAGCCCTCTTGAAGTTGGAGGCGTGCGGCCTTTTCCTCGGCAGACTCGTTCTCAGCCTCGTCCGTACCGGGTGTTGAGTGCCGAGAGCTATCCGTCGCTAGAGTTGTGGCGGGTTGTGGCGAAGTACCGTCTTCCTCACCAAGAGTATCCTTCTCATTTCCATCTTGGGTGTGGCCTTCTAGTTCCGCGTCCATTTTTGCATCGTCTACCGGGGTTTGTTTCGGTGTAGGGATGAATGCAGGCACAACACCTCCCGCCATTCTCGCCCAGAATAAGCGCTCCCTCAACCGCACCAATTCTTCCCATGCGTCTTCCTCATCCTTCTTGTCACCAACCTTGACCACTCCCTCCCGGACCATGCGTACGTAGGCGACCAGATCACCCACGCCACGCACCTTTTCCAAGCATAGGGTACAAATGCACCATCTGGTAGCGCTTTCTCCTTCGCGCACGCGCATGGCGTGGGTTCGAGGGTTTTCTCCTTGTTTCCTATTCTCCCCACACAGGGCGCAAGGCGTGTATTTCCCGTATAGCTTGATGGATGCTTCGGGAATTGGCTCAACAATCAGAGTGGAATCGGCCATGGCGGCAAGAATGCTGCGTCGATTCAACCAAGAAAGGGTCGGTGAAAGGTCAAGACGAAGAGTCGGCTCAATGTCTTCGACCAGGATGCGCTTAAAAAAGCGGGTTTCTCTCAGCGGAACAGGTCCTTTGACATCTGGATTGGGACTAAATGATCCTGGGATATTCGGAGAATTGGCGAGTTTCGACGTTGCGGGCTGAGAGATCTGTGACAGATTTGGTTGCGAGTGATTACTTAGTGACCCGAGACCTACCACATTTAACCCGCCGTAAGACCCAGAACCTGCTCTGGATGGGGCATGAGAAGGATTGTGCGACCGGAAATGGGACGTTTGTACTAGATTCCTGAAGTCCTCGTACGCTGGAATATCCGTCCGGCAGAGTGGCTTGACGAGGTGTGTCAGAGTGGTAGACGGGCTTGGAGCGAGTTCCCCGTGCTCGAGAGTAACAGGAGATAGGTTCATTGCTTCAAGGAGGCGGGCAAGATCGCCACCTTCTCTCGTAACACCGGGGCTTGAAGGTGCGATAGACACCCGTGGAGAATCAAGTTCCCTTCTGTAGTCTGAAGCTGGACCGATCTGCTGCATCAGAGTTTTCAACTCCGCCAGTTGCTCCGTCTGAGAGGCTATCAAAGCCTCGCCGTCCTTAATCTGGTCGCGGAGCTGCTGATTCTTCTTCTCAATGGCATCCCGGTCTCGGTTGGCGGTAGCCACCATCTTGTTCGCTTCATCGAATAATGAGGCTGTCAGAGTTTCCAGCTCCGACTCAATTCCTCGCTTTTCTTGAAGAACCTGTGCCCTTTGTTTCTTCTCCTCGACCAACTCCGCTGTAAGCTTATCTTTCTGTTCATCGACCTTTTCCTTTGGAAGTAAATCTCCCCTTGAGATCTTTTCTTCATATGCTTTGGCTTCTGCCTCCAATTTTGCGATGCGTGCTCTTGAAGCTTCCAACTCTTGTCTCGTCTGGGCAAGAGTATCGTCCAGGGTAGTTTGATGATTGATCGCACTGATGAGTTTGTCGCTTAGAGCGGCCACTTCGGCATTGACATCGGGATGTTTCGAGGGGGTCGAGTTGGACCTAGAGAGGTTGGACGCATTTGCATGCCTCGGGTCTGCAATGGTCCGGAAGGAGTTGTCTGGGGAGGCCCCCTGGGGTTGCGGTGACTCGGGAGGAGAAGATTCGACGGTCGCCATCGTTCGCAGACTAGAGGCGGACTGCGCTTTGGAAACGTGGTTGCGTGGTGTGCTCATGGGTGGCCCCAACGATATTGAGCGTGAATGGGTGGGCAAACCAGCTCCTAAGAAGGCGCCATGATGTGCCCAAGCATTCATATTCCTTTAATGGAAGAAAAATGAGAGCGATCTTTTTTCATGCAACTGTCGTGTAAGGCATGCTGAATGCCGCTGGGTGCGTTGAGCAAGCTGCAGACAAAGGAAGCACAGCGCAGGCGAGCTGACGCGATATGCCCACTGGTGGCACAACTGGATGAAAAGTTACAACACCTGAGAAGTAGGTGTTTCAAGCCAAAGGCGAGATCGGACCAGAGC
Source organism: Fonsecaea pugnacius (assembly GCA_011800825.1). Classification (NCBI taxonomy): domain Eukaryota; kingdom Fungi; phylum Ascomycota; class Eurotiomycetes; order Chaetothyriales; family Herpotrichiellaceae; genus Fonsecaea; species Fonsecaea pugnacius. The sequence continues at coordinate 162,242 of WJFF01000056.1, read as the reverse complement.
GAGGTGATCTGGGATGGATCTTCGGATGGCTCGTGGACGACGTAGGAGCCGAACTATTTAACTCCCGGAAGGTCCTCGAGTGTTGCAACCGGCCAGTTGGTGAGATGGGCCAGTCTGGTCTCCCTCTCGGTTAGTGCCCGGTGCAGAAACGGGATGGCACAGCACCACAGCTATGAGTACCTCGTAGGTGTGCCGCGTCATAATTAAGCGGAGGGTTTTGGGCGGTTTGGGCTGTTTGTGGCGCCCACGCGCCACATGGGCTCGCATGGGCTTGTTAGTTAACGAGCAGGCCGCTTCTAGCAACCATCTGGAGATACTGCCCCGCCGCTTGCCATTCTGCGGATTTCTTCTGAAAGTCTCTTTCTTCTATTCAAGGGTTTGCTTGTTCTGCAACGATGGCGGACGACGACTTAGCACAGGTATGCTACCCGAGGCGTCGTTCAATTTAATTGATTCGCTAACAAGCACAGATCAGAGCAGCGCGTCTTGCGCAACTCAAACAACAGCAAGGCAGAGGAGGGTCAAGCGACAACGGCGATGATGATGAGAAGAGAAGGTCTGGATGAACCCCCACCTTTGCCGATTATACAACGACAAAGTACTGATAAATAGTTACAGGAAACAAGAGTCGGAAGCCCGATCCCTCATGCTGTCCCAAATCCTCGAACCAGAAGCCGCGGACCGACTGGGGAGAATCCGCATGGTCAAAGAGTCACGCGCCACAGACGTCGAGAACAGGCTGATTATGCTCGCACGGTCAGGTCAACTAAGACAAAAGGTTACTGAAGATCAATTAAAAGAGATGCTGGCCAGTCTCTCTGAGCATGAGAAGCAAACAGGTCACACCATGGAGAGCGTGAAAGTGGTTCGGAGGGGTGGATGGGACGACGATGACCTGGACGACCTCCTAAAGGAGGTGTAGTTGCAAGGGGGGAAAGGTTTTGACACATTTGTATGATACCCCGCGACGAACATTGCTTAATGCATTATGACGGCGCCTCTGCTCGAGGAGGGGAAGTAGACGTTGGTGCTACCCCTGTGGCTGCTCTTGTAGCCTTAGCAGCTCTGCGCTCCTCTCTCAGTTTCTTCCGAATCGCACGCAGGTCGGGCGGCTGCTCAATGCCCAGCCTCTGTCGCAATTCACCAACATCCGTCTCAAGCTCTTCCTCCCAGTACACGTTGATGAGGTCTTTGCTCTTCCACCCATTTGAGAACGCCCATGGCAGGAATATCTGGAACATTCTCTGCCTCTCCAGTGGTTTCAGCCGGATAATTGCAGCCAAACTGAGTCCTGTCATGGGTAGTCCGGTGTTTGCAAACTCAAACGCCTTCAGTCCAAGCTCTCCCTCGACCCAGACCGGCAGACCGGTTACAGCATGGTAGAAATCGTGACATTCCCGGTATCGCTGCATGACGTAGGCCTCCTCTTCGTCGTCAATGTACCGTACCGCATCTCTCGTATCTGGAGTGACACCTTCCCTGTCAAGCCACGCAGCGTATGTTCTTCCCACGCTGTTTTCAGGCAGTCGTCTTAATCTTTCGAGAGACATTGTCTTGGAAGTGATTCGAGGTCGATCCCGTAGTATTCTTCTCCCCGTTGGATCCGACAACATGCGATTCCGTAGCCATGAGATGAAGAAAGGTTGTGCCGTTGCTTCGCCCAATGCGGCGACCATGTCATGTCTGTAAGGATCAACGAGCGAGGTGACTGCGCTACCAATTGCTAGGCCAACGCGCTCCACGGTAGTAAAAGGGACATGGCCTGGATAGTTTGGTGGAGGCCGGTTGAGCACTGAGAATGGGCGGCGTGAGGATGCACCTGATGAAGCAGGACTGTCGTCTTGGCCTTGCAAACGAGTACAACTGGCGCAGACGGGGCTTGAAATCCGGAGTATGGAAGATAGAAGAGCGATATCATGCTGTCTGCTTGATCTGAGCAGCTTCATCTTGCCTTTTAGACGGACGGGGAACTCTTGAGCTTTCTGTATGATCTTCTGAGTATTGACCTCTGGATAGCGCAAACATTTGGGATCTCGGTTAATTTTCGGTGGCACCACTCAAGCTCAGAGCAGCAGGGGCAGATCGTCGAGATCATGCATGACCCCGATTGGCTGGAATTCCAACGTGTTTGTCGATGACATCAAGCTCATCATCGTCGCGATCATCATTATTACAACCCACGAATCTCAATCCTTCAGCTTCTTCACTCCCTCGAGGCTGCCTACTCATGGATTCGGGCCAATGACGCACTCGAAGACTCATGACTGGCTGCAAGCAGACTGTAAGGTATCGAGACAAAGTCCAGGTAAATCTCAGAAGGGAACAGCAGTTGCGTGCGTATTTATATGAGCAATGCAGGGATGTTCCTTCTCCTTGGTTGCTCTCGTAGAAGATGCTGGTCTCCTTCGTCAGGGAATTGCTACCCAATGACTATGCCTTATAGATACTTCTCGTACCTCACACCCTTTCCCATTCCAATACTCACCAACCAGTCTTCTACAAAATTCGTCTTCTGCAAGGCTCATTATACTTCGCTCAGCCCATTGACAACCCACAGCCGAAAAAGGCAGCTTTTACACACCACGGCACTCAAGATGTCCGATCCAGTTCTCAACTCAGCGACCATTTCCCGCATCACTGCCGCCGAGAAAGAAATCACTGGCTCTGACAACGTCGTCAAGGGTGGTCCTACCGCCAAAGCTCAATCCCATGCTGGCGAGACCATCAACTCTCAGACCTTGCACGACATCACTGAGGGTGAGAAGAGGGTCACTGGTGGTGAGCGGATAAAAGACGGTCCTACAGCCACAGCTCAAAGCATTCTGGCTCAGGAACGCAATGAAACCTCCGATGGGACGCTCGACAGCAACACGATCTCCAAGATTACTGCAGCTGAGAAAGGCATCACTGGTTCCCAAAACCCGGTACGGGGCGGTCCAACTGCTCAAGCTCAGAAGCACGCCAATGAACCTATCAACCACGACACCCTTCACGACATTACAGAGGGGGAGAAAAAGATCACAGGGGAACCACGCCCTGTTGCTAGTGGACCTACGGCGACCGCTCAGAGCGAGTTGGCGAACAGTCGGTCTTGAGTGTCAGGATATCTTGGACCGGCATCTATCCTGGCCCAGCCACAGAGGGAAAAAGCGTACCAGGACGAGAGGGGTTCTCTTGGGTCAATATCGACACATGTTCTGTTGATGGGCTGTCGGAGAAAAAATGTGGAAGATTACCGAGCGTGACCACGGGTCAAAAGCTGCTTCTAAAAGAAACAACTTCCCGTTCGCGGCATAGAACATATTTCGTTAGTATACCATGACATGGTATCATTGTGTTAAAACACAGAATATTACTAGGAATGTATTGTTCCGGAAGAAATACACAGAACACCTCAACATCGTTTGACTAGTTCAATTCATTGTTCTTCTATTTGAATTTTCAGCTCATCAATTGATTTGCTCAGTTTTCTAGTAACATATCCCGGCTCTACCCCAGCGCAATCGTCCGAGTCGAATCCCCTGTTTGAAAGGTAGAAGAAAAGGACAATTTCCAGGCTTCTGCATGTGTAGTCGTGGTGTATCACTGCTCGAGGTCCGACGCTGATCCGCGATCAAAGCGGTCCCTTGGCCCGATGAATTCTCTGAAAAGAAGGTGACCTAAAGCTCTCTCTATTGTTGCGCGTAGTGTACTCGTTCATGTGACGGGTTAAAAAAATTGGAGGACGTGTGAGGGTTTGGTAGAGGATTTCTTGAAAAAGCGAAGGGGGCATTTCGGCGTCGGAAGGGTTGCTTTTTTTTTTTTGGTGTGCTTTGTATGTGGTCTTTTTGCTTTTGGTGGGTGTTGCTGGACGGTCCTTGCTGATAGAATTCCTGCCAGTTACTCCCCAATCCTACCTAGGTAGGGTAGTGTTGATATCGTTCGCCTTCCAACGGCGTATCGTTCTTTTCCTGGCTATCGTCCCAAGCTGTCATCCCAAGCCGTTTCAGTCCGAAACTGAGAAGAAGCCTTCACAATCAACGGAGTGTTGATCTTGGGTATAGCCTTCGAAAGGGTCTTCGTCTTCTTCACTAATGGGTCCAGACTCAACCTCTTCTCCTCGCTCAATGGGT
>WJFF01000056.1:109680-122405 GCA_011800825.1 Fonsecaea pugnacius | reverse complement strand
TCGCGGCGCGCCGCCAAACGCCATATCTCTAGTGGTTTTTGTTTTTTAAGATGTCCAAGTTTTCTTTCCGGGGTATGGGTATTGAAGCGTACGGTCAACACTGGTCTGACCACTTGAGAGGAAGGATTGCTCGAGGCGGTTATGCGCTTAGAATCGAACAGCGATAAAAGAAAAACTAAAAGTTTGGTACAAAGCGCAGTCTGCTGCTTGAGTTTGGGCAAAACTGCGATTTTTCGGAGAGACGCAACAGCAGCCAATTCTTTTTTCGCCCATGGAAATTTTGGAGCAGTTGCCCCGAAGCGGTTAGGCGACGGATAGTCTGCCAAGGCTAGATTCTATTGGTGGAATCATGCGATCTCTCTCTACTGGTTGCGTCCTCATCGTCGTCGCCGCCGTTGTTTGTTCTTTCGGTTTCTTTGATCCTGAGCATTCAGCCATCCTCAGCTTTGAATATCCAATCGTCCCGCCAATACCCCGATACGAGAACTCTGATGGCCAACGACACTCAACTGGAACGGACCATTCCTCCCCGTCCTCGTACCGCTAGACCAAGAGAACCAATTCCCAATCCCTCGTAAGAGCGAAGCACACTATTTCAAGGAATGTAGACCTCGTCCCAAATCCGCCCTTGTTCTTGCAATTCTGCCCAGTATTCCCTGTCCTGATTGTCCTGCCCTCCCCCACCAAAGTCGAAGCTCTCCTTCAGCACGAGGTCCGAGTCGTCCAACGGCACAATCTCCTCTGGGTACACGACCTGCTGGAACTTGGTGTGTGCGAGCCCGCCTCTCTTGGTGATCGCGCCCAGCAGGGCCACGTCGGATTCGATATCGTCGGCGAAGGCGTCCGGGTCGCTGGCCCAGAATTCCTCCACCGCACGCTCGAGGCCGCGGAACGTGGTCAGGAACCCGCTCGGCAACTCCCATAGCGACGACTCATCCGCGAATGGCAGGCCCAAGCCGAAGAGCTCGCTATTTCGGAGGACCTTGTAGGGCATGAGCTGGCGCGCCAGTCTGTGCATGCAGATGGTGTTGTCGTCTTCGGTCATGTCGGTGCTTGGTTCGTCCAAGAGGGAGACCGCACCGCTCATCATGTCGTTGACGCCGGGGATGTATTGCTCAATCAGAACAAGGGGTAGTAGGTCTTCGTCGCTGGGCTCCTCATTTTGGATATCTTTGCCGACCGTGGGAGGGGTGACTTCAACAGTTTCGGGGTCGATGTCTACTGCGCCGTGATATTCTTCGTCGTCGTCGAGCGGCGCCAAATACTCATCCACCACCATCTTGAATTGATGCGATGCCGTGTTGGCGAAAAGGGTAACGTAGTCGTCACTGTCAAGGAGATGATAAGGGTACTGAATCTCGGTCGATGGGGACGATTCCTCCAAGTTCCACTGGTGGACGGCACTGCCGCCGTCACCGTCACCATCGCCAAGCTCAGTGTTGGGAAACATGACCATGAAGAGGGCGTGCTCGCTATCGCTATCGTTATCGTTATCGGCTCACAAGTGACGTCGACTGTGAATGAGTGGGTTCCCTATAAATGAGAACAGCGTACCCGCGGAAACAATCATAAAAGGGAGAGGTGAGGGACGTACAAAAACCCACGTTGATAAACGACAACAAACAACCGTCACGCATACGCCCTGGGCCGATCATGTGTCTGAGACAAAGGTGAAATTCAGTTGAAGACATTTTCCTCTGTCCTTCTTGGATAATGCGTTGCCTCCTTTGTTACATCATTCTCAGCCGCGTCCATAGTCCATACCCGGACACCCGAGACACAAAGCAACGATACCTCTTTGTTCCAAACTTCCCATTCCACACCATGCCTTGTCTATGTTCCATCCTCACCCTGCCTCATGCTGATATACCTCACCCTCTGGCGTCGCTGTGTCTCGTTCACAGTTTGGAAGCCTTGAGCGGGATCTTGTCCTTGGGCCACCACCATCCCACAAACCGTTCCAGCTCACGGTCAGTCACTCCGGTGTTCATGTCGTACGGCTCGCATTTCTGGAGAAATGCCCTGATGGCGATGTCCGCGTCTTCTTCGGCGTCGTACCCGTACACACTGGTTTCATGTCAGCCAAGTTCGTACCTTGGGTAAGTTTCATGTGTAAGTTGATTGAGTTAGAGGGAGGTCAACTAACCTCAAGGTTGTCACTGGGTCTCCGTACAGATTCGGCGAACGCATGAATTGCTCGCCCTTCAATTCGGGAGCCATGGCTCTGTCTCGTGCCTGCACATTTCCTGGGTTCAGCTATCAAATCTAGAAACCTTTTTGACTGGTGAGCCCTTCGAAAGGCGCAAGAGAGTTGGTTACCTCTTGAATGGGCCCATCTGGAACCTGCCAGATGGCGCCGTTGATAAATGACACCTGCTGCTTGTAGTACGCCTTTGGCATCCGCGTCTTCTCATAGATCTCGATGGCTTGGGCAATGGTGATTTTATCCTCCACGACTTTGGCCAATGCCCGAGCTATAAAGGCACCGTCTTCCATTGAAGTCGCTGCTCCTTGCGCCATGTGGTTGGTCATGGAGTGTGCCGCGTCACTGAAATTTAACACCCGAATCAGTACAACGGAAATCAGGGGAAGTTCGTTAACATCCATACCCCATCAACACAATGTTCTTTTCCTTGCTTGACCAGCTCTCCAACGGTCCCGTGACCAGCAACGGCCACCTCCTGGCAGAAGTAACCATGTCGACAATCCTCTTGATCCTCGGATCGTAGTCCTTGTAAGTCTGTCGAAAGTCCTTCTCCATGTCAATGTCCTGGACATCATCGACTAGATGGTCCACATGATGACTTAGAACCATATTGAATTGCTTGCCGTTGGAAATAGGATACGAGATGATGTACGACTTGTCAGCCATCCAGACTTCCATGGTGAGTTTCTCAATGAGTTCTTTGGCAACAGGATCTCGTCGGATCTCATCATAGGGGACAATGGCTCGATATGCGCAGTTGCCCGTTGGAGGCGCGGGTTTGACGTGAGGCACGATGGCTTTGCGGACCGTGGAACGAACTCCATCTGCGCCAATGAGTAGGTCGAATGTCCATGAGTGACCCTTAGCCGTGGTGACTGTGACTTTGTTGGACGGAGACGAAGTCCAGTCAATTTCCTCCACCCGAGCATCGATCACGAGGTTTGCACCCTCGCGACGTGCCACTTCTGCTAAACCGGCGTGGAGATGCATTCGATGAACTGTCACTCCGTCAGGCTGAACCACCAAGTTTCAAAACAACGCTCCTCACCTAACCACCAGGGTACACCGCCCAGATAGCTCAGATATGTCAGTATGCAACATGCGTGCAGTTCGGGTGAGATTGACAAGCATACTTGCGAACGTTGGGTATAGTTTTCGTGTACCCAATCAAGGTGCCATCTTTTCTTCTCATGTTCAGCTCCTCGAACTCGACGAGATCATCGCCAATCACTTTGTCCACGCCCCATTTCATGAGCAGTCGGGCCACGTTAGGCGTCATTTGGATGCCAGCACCAATCTCGCCGAGTTCAGGAGCAGCTTCCAGGACCGTCACCTTTGCACCAGCTTTACTGATGGCAATGGCCGCCGCCAGTCCGCCGATGCCGGCACCACATATTCCAACATTCAACTCGGGCATATTTAGGATTTGAGGGCAATTGTATTGTTTGTTGCTGTCCTTATTGACAAGTGAGCCAACAAACAGGGCAAAATGGAGTGTTGTAAATTTGATGTCAGGCTTGATAAAACAACTAAAGGACCAGGATAGTGGAATCTCTCTTCTCTCAACTAATATCTCAATTGAGTCGAGGCTGGCAAGCGCTGACACCTTCGAGCAGCAGCCTGCATATTATACGTATGAACATCAAGAGAGAAAGCCATGAGCAAATCTACATATTCGTCGATTGGCGTCGAGCACCAGCACGATGATATGGGGCATTTCCTCATCTCCACGTAAGTCAGTCACAAAATAGCTCTCCGCATCAGCAGGAAATTTCTCGGGTTGAAGGATATGGGGAAGGGGTAAGGTGATCGCCCACTGCCATCGCGAGAACACCAATGGCGGTGTCTCAATCTCCACCCTAAACGAGAAATCTCGAGGCTGGCACGGCAAAGCTCCGAATCCAGTACATGCATCGAGCCAGGTGCACTCATCCATATATAACTCGGTATGGGTGAAGCGAATTGCCGATAGCTGTTCCCGAGTCACCCACGCTTGCTTGGAAGAGAAGAACGGGATTGCGTTGGAAGGGGAATGGGGGGCACACTTTAAAGAGGAGGAGGCATGTCGAGAGGGACCTGGGGGACCAATCTCGAGAACCCCAATTTGGAGATCTCGAGGCTGCCTCCGCTCGTTCGACTGCACTTGGCAAATGCTTGCTTACACTTCGAGCAATTTTGACATTTTGACGTCACCATTTTTTGATCTTCCACCAGACTTCACGTTTCATACAAACAGTTGCTTTGTCGCTTTGAGGATCGGGTGTTGACAGCCTCGTCCAGCAATAGTGCGAAACGATTCGTCGAAAAGCGATAAATGAATTAATGCGGTCGAACCTTCCGACCACGCGCTTAGTCCGCAGCTTCAGCCTCTGGCCCAGTCTAAGAGCGCGAGTTCTCCAAATTCCCCTGTTTGGAGCTTCAGGAAAGTCGCATCCACCGCCGCCGCCGCCCGTACTCAGGGAGGAAAATATGACTTCTCATTTGAACGGTGAGTTTTGATATTGAATTGAGCCGCGCTCTTACTGTGCAATCCCGGCTCGCCGTACCAACAGCAACCCTACTAACCCAGCGCAGTTTTCAGGCAACCCTTGGCCTTCTTCTCCAATCGTCCGGTCACTGGTTTCTATAGGGATGGATATTGTAGGACAGGAGCTGCAGACTTTGGTAACCACGCCGTGGCTGGTGTGGTGACGGAAGAGTTCCTGGACTTCAGTGCTTCGCAAGGAAATGATCTGCGGGTAGCAGGTCTGTCAGGAGGCTGCAAGTGGTGTCTCTGCACGGCGAGATGGCTAGAGGCGTTTCAAGCATACAGAGACGGGAGGATTAGTAGGAATGGCGTCCCGAAAGTGGTGTTGGAGGCAACTGAGGATAGTGCACTGAGACAGGTGGACTTGGATACGTTTAGGCAATTTTCGGCCGAAACGCAGACAAATGGTGTGAATGGCGTTAATGGGGTGAACGGTGTGAACGGGCACTGATCACCACAAGCCTGCAAGGAGGTGATGGCGTGGAATTTGTCCAAACGTCAGTAGTACCCTATATCTTCGAGAACCAGGAGCCAACAACTTACATGAAAAGAAAAAGAGACGGCGCCGCTCCCCAGAGTAATCGGAATCGAATTGAAACCCTATCATTCCAAAGAGGAGGTTGATAGGTTTCCGCTGCGATTGCACTCAAGTAAGGAAGGTCACACAGGTGACCTTCAGACAATCTTCGCAACGGCTCTTCCAAAGGGAATCCCTCCAAACACAAACACCACGCGGATGCCGGCCTTGAGGCCCTGTACATTTCTGATGCCAATTGCGTGCACGGGAACAATCGTGCCGGACCCTTGCGGGCAGTACCATGTGCCTCGAAACCACAGAGTAGTTCGAGTCAGAGGTGTAAAGTCTGAAGATTACTCCGAATTTCTCATCTGCAAGGAAGGAAACGACTGCTCGACTGTTGGGAAACAGGAGCAAGTCGTTGCGTGTAGCAGAGAACGCAGCGGATGGGGAGCGGCGCGTACAAGAGGAAGAGGAAGAAATCATCTGGTGCTTTTTGTGTTGACGAAAACGAATCCAAGACTCACAATTATTCTGCCGCGTCTCACCGCCTTGAGCCGCGCGGGCACGTGACTGCGTCCAGGCTCAGGCTCAGGCTGGGCACATCAGTGAATGCCTGGTTTACTGTGCTGGATCATGCTAAAGGATGGATTATGTTCACATAAGGAAATTTGCCTGAGTTTGCCTACAAGCTATCGGGAGTCCCTCAAAATCGATTTTTGCATGCGCCTCCAATTGCAACCAATGTAAGCAGATGCATATGGTTAGGTCAACTTGCACACTTCGTCCACCCCGATCCAGTCAACGAGTCAACGCGCAGAACACGAGCAGATCCAGTGACATGATCAGCCATTTCAGCCAATTCCTATCATTTCCAACTAGAAAACTCTCCACCAATCCAGAAGTCAAGTCGGGATTGTGCTCGTGTGGACGATACGCAGGAGTGCTTGGGTGTTTGGACCGCGGGCATACTTCTCGGAGTGCCGGGGGTAGGCTGGAGGTAACAATGATGTAGATATGATCATGCTCGAGATTCGATCCGTAGTAATTGAAAGGGACGCGAGTAGACCACGATTTTTGCCTGAGCCTGTAATCCGCGCCCTCAACACAATGCATATCTTGTAGTTCGGAGAGGGGGCCATGGCAAAAAGCTGAACATATATCGTAGCGGGAACTTCCAAGTTGCGCATCCGACAAAGACAATGCGCAATGCCTTAGGCTCGGTGTGACTCCCTGGACTCTGTCTCGTTTGTTGGCGCGCGACCGTCATACCGCCCTGACTCTTCGATCCCAGCAACCCCAACTGCGCCGTAGGGAGGACGACATTGCGAAAGGTTCAAGTAGTGATGAACGTGTGTGGTTTTCGGGTATCATGCGTATCGACTCCACAACTCAGCCTCTGTTTTTGTCTTCTTCGATATACCGCGTTGTCTCACTTAGAATGCGATCCTTGTCCTTGCGGAGGGCCACCCCATCCCTGCGGAGGTCCCTGTGGAGGCATCATAGGTCCCTGACCTTGCATCGAGCCAACGTCGGGTCGATTTCTGCATCGCAGGTTAGCCTGGTTCAATATAGCATGATCGTTATGGTCGTCGTACCTCATATCCTGTCGAAATCTGCAGATAGAGCAGGCTAACTAGAGGCACGGTTAGTAGGCGATGCGACAAGGTCGGATGAAGTCATTGAACGAACATCTTTATGCTTCCCTCCCAGTGGGATGATGGGGACAAAGCAGAAGGTGAACCAGTCCCACGATTGAATGGGATGTGCAGACCAGTTCCCACAATTGTGACATTGCGCAGTCACCCCTTCATAACCTTTCAAGGAGCTGGTGAAGTCTAGATAGGGCAAGACAGTTAGCGAGCGCATTTCGCCAGGCAGGGTCCGGTCCGCAGCTTGGAGCGAGCTCACCTTTGGTGCCAACGACAAAGAAAAAAGCCATGATTGGCGATTGGTATTTGGCTGATCTGGGATGAGTAATGTGCAACGTTTGCGATTTACTTGTAGGGTAGAATGAAGTGTAAAACTTATGGATGAGAGTAGGGAGAAATGATGTTCTGGTGCTCTGGTGATCGATGAGGCGATGCAAGGCGCATGACGAGAAGACGCGCAATTCAACGGAGCTTTCGCGACTTGGCTTTTGCCTCGGCCAGGGCACCAGTTGTCATGATTCTTTGTGTATAATTTCTTGGAATCTGTGGAGCTGGTTAGGACAACGAGCATAGGTTATTGGTATCCAAGTGTTCGATCTATGCAGTTTCTGTGGCTCTACCCCCACCACTGTTGAGACGGTGAGATCAAATACCGTCAACGTACCCAACAACCACTCACTTCGACCGCCCTCGTCCTTTCTCTTCACTTCTTGCTTGATTTTGTCCACCACAGACTTGGGTCAAGTCCATCAGAGCCACGATGGGGTCGAAACCACAGCACTTCATGGAGCTCACCCAAAATCCTCATCACCGTACACTCGCGCACGAACTCTACCAGCCAATGCCTAATCCTCACCTTTTGCACGGCGAGGCTAAGAGCTCCGCCGCTTCCGCTGCCATGCAGAACAGTGAGGTTATGATCTCCCGCCATCGAACCGCCTCAACCTTTGACACCGAGAGCCAATCTCCTACGCATGCCTCCGCATCTGATCCTCTAGACCTCAGTCGCCGTCTCAAATCCCGATCGGAGCTCGACCGCATCACAGCCAACACTGCCCGAAAACGGAATGCCTGCAACCCACTTCATCTGGCGGGACACACCCAAGCGTCCAAGATCACAAACTTCTACGAGTCGCAGAATGAACAGATCGAGCGGCTACTGAAGCCCGTCGATGAGCATGTCAGGGAGGCAAGAGACACTCAAACTTCCAATCAGCTGCGGTACCAAATCGCCGTATATGGCTCGTTTGTGGCAAACATCATTCTTGCGGCGCTACAAGTCTATGGCGCTGTAGCTTCAGGTTCGCTGTCGCTATTCACAACTATGGCGGATGCCATCTTCGACCCCTTGTCCAACATTACACTTATATTGTCTAATAAAGCCGTCAACAGAGTCGATGCGCGAAAATTTCCCGCTGGCAGAGCACGGATAGAAACCGCTGGAAATATTGTGTTCTGTTTCCTCATGACAGCTGTCTCTTTCATCCTCATCGCCTTCTCTATAAAGGAACTGGTGGAAGGCTCGAACGAAGATACCAAGAAGTTCCATCTGCCGTCAGTTGTGGCTGTGACCGTGGCGTTTTGCACCAAGCTCGGGCTTTTCCTCTATTGCTGGGCACTCAGAAATCAATACTCCCAAGTCCGCATTCTCTGGGAAGATCACCGCAACGACTTGTTCATCAACGGCTTTGGTGTGTTGACCTCTGTGGGTGGTAGCAAGTTGCGTTGGTGGATCGATCCCGCGGGTGCCATTGTTCTCTCGGTCTTGATTTCCATCCTGTGGTTACATACTGCATACTCTGAGTTCCAGCTCCTGATTGGTATTTCCGCCGACACCGAGACACAGCAACTCATTACATATGTCTCTATGACCCATTCGGACCACATCAAGCATATCGACACTGTCAGAGCGTGGCACAGCGGCCCGAGACTGGTCGTGGAGGTGGATGTTGTCATGGACCCTGACGAGTCCTTGAGAGTGAGCCACGACATTGCAGAGGATCTGCAGATGAAGCTGGAGAGTCTCCCCAACGTGGAGAGAGCCTATGTGCACGTGGACTACGAATTCGAGCATCGGCCCGAGCATTTCTTGAAAAAGGAGTTGTAGAAGGGTAAAGCCCCAGCCCAGATGGGGGGATTGTGGGTATGTGCCGCGTGCACTCTTTGGATATATTTTTGAAGTATAATTGGGACGGTTTCAACATGGATGGCGGTTTAGGAACCTAGGAAGGCCTACCTACAGGGCTTAGACACGACTAAATGATATTGCTTCACCCGGATCATTCATTGACCGGAGCAAAGGTTTTCGAACCCATAATACACTGGGGTGTCCACCCACTATCCTCTTCTGCCTGTTCCTTTCCCATGCATCAGCCGAAAGAACTTGTACGAGGTTGATATACATACAGACGCGCGTATACACACACACCTGGAGAGGTAGAAGTACACCAGTGGATTGAAATACGGCGAAGCGTCCTTTGGTGTATACCTCTTGCATTGGCTATGGAACGTTTTGTATACCCGGAGTGTAAATGTTGAGGTTGCGCAATCGATCAAAATCCGTCCGGTGGATGATGAGACGAGATATACCTCCACGTTCTTCGTGATGGAGGTCAATATCCAATCCATTCTTTGCCGCTTCAACACTCTTTTCAGAGCCAGTATGCGCGCTAATGGACACAGTCGGAAGCGACGAACGCTAGAAACAGCAAGGCTGGATAGAGGTCGCGAAGTTGGAACGCGATACGAACCCGGGTCTTGTATCTCTGTCGTGTACCACCCTGCGAATCGCATTTTGTTGCGACGTGTGCCGGACCGAGTTGTGAGCAACGCCACCAGGCTCAGGGTGGGCTGGAGAGAGAGTATGCGTGATACAGAAACGTATCGAGAATGACACCATCTTGTCTCCTGAAAAGTCAACTGACACAGATCTCAAGGCCTCGAGGATTCAATCTCTTCCCACAACCCGAAGCCGTCGCCGTCACTGGTGGCCGGTAACCACAGGAACTCGAGCAAGACGTCTTCCTTGAGGGCGATCCAGGAATCAATCTTCAGCTTTCGCCGGTGGCAATCGATAATACCCACGAACCAAGCCCGGGTATCGCCAGCTGAACACATGGCAGCAACACCCGCGACGACTGTTATCCATAGCATGAGATGCGGGGCCTCGGACCACGCCCTCGTGGAGTCGCAGCGCGATAGGCGCAGCCTGATGTGCCTGGCCAGAAGGTCAAACGGGGCCGCGGGGAGCGGGAAGACGCAGAGCATGGCATATGTGAGAGCGGCGAGGTGACATGCTTGGAGTACCTCCAACCCGGCAGCGCAAGGCTCGTCCAGGTCGGGGGTCAGAGACAGGATCCCGTGCATCACGAAACATCTCAGCTCTTCCAGCACGGCTAGACTCGGTGCCTCGGGTCGTGCTTTGACATAGTCATCCACCGCGAGAGTATACTGACTCAAACCCCGCAGAGCGACCTGGAGATCCAACGAGTTCAGCGAGGAATCGAAATGGTCCAGTGTTGAAAACCCTTTCCCTAGTCTGTGGAGCGGGTGCTCGGCTCTCCAAGCGCGCCTCAGGGCGCTCTCAAAGTCCACGCTGACGCAAGGACTAAAAGGGAGTCGGGGTCTCTGGACCGTGCGGCTGGCAAAGATGAGGTCTGCACTATAATTGAATCAAGAGTCAAACTTGCCTTCGTGCAATGTTCAAGCAGATGTCTCTTACTAGCAAAGAAGACCCCCTAATCCAGGTAATGTGAACTTTTCAGTCCCACCACGAAGTTCAATCATCTTCAGGAGTCCCTCACGATGGATCGAGACGGCTCCGAGCGGTCCGCCGTATAGGTTGAGTAGGCGCAGGGAATTGAGAGGCCCTTGAGCTGGACTCCGCGGCGGATCTTGCGGAGGCTGAGAGTCGAGCGTCATGGAATGGTAGGCAAGAGTGAAGACAGCGAGCAGAGTGCGATCATTGCAAGCCGTCCCGTGGTTAGACAGTGCCGTATTAACGTAGGTGACAGTCTCTGAATAGGCGTGCAAGAGCTGGTGTTCGGCGACCCGATCTAAATGGTGCTTGTATTTATTCCGCATGAGCTGCGAAAACATGTACGCATATAGAATGCCTGCGTCTGACATGATGGTGCGCACCCATAATGCAGCAAGCTCATTCTCCCCCGAGCTGTTGGCTGGTAGTGCTTGACTCAAGGTCTCGTAGAGTTGTTTGAGGAGAAATCTGACCTCGTGCTCTGAGAACAGAGCCAACTGCGGGAACGATACAGGCAGGGGTAGGGTCAGCGTGCGCAGGAGTGTGAACGAAGATAAGTCGAGGGGCGTTCGATGATGTCTCTGCTCATGCGGTTGCTCTTCCTGTTCGTTCCACGAGAACCATGGGTAGGCCGACATCAATGCAGTCTCATGGGTAACAAGCTTGGACTGAGATCGGTAGTGGCCTTCCTGATGTGGAATAACATCGTGGCCTGTGGTTGGCAGATTGATTTGTGGTGTAGGGTGGCCATCGCTTCGCACAGGATGAGCAACGATTGGGATGGTGCCTTTTCGCCAACGCAGCCTTGATGCATTAGCCCTCACAGCGCTACGAGACTGTGCCTTTTCGCTTTTTGTCTTGGGATATCCAGTGATGAACACGGGTAAAGGTCCAGGCGATTCCCTATTATGGAGTCTGGGGTCAGCCACCGAGGAGAAGAGTATGTGCGCACGCCAGATGGGTCCAGCTGTCCAGGACTAGGCAGCGTCGAGAACATTTTCTGTTTACTCTATTTGCCAGATCAACACTTACATGGCTCTCAAGCGGCAATTGAGACTGGTCTGGCCTTGGAACTGATTAGTTTGGGTCAACTCATCAATGTCGCTTCTCGTTCCACTTCCACTTTATTGTTCATGCGCTTGTAATCGACCTGCCTATTCGAGTGCTGAACATTGGGGGTATGTACATGTCTATCCATGACCAGAGATGTAGAATTGTCTCTGCAAAGAACAAGATTACATTTGGCTGACGGACAAAAGGTTGTGTCTGACGGTCAAGGATTAGCAGGAGTAATAATTGCTATAGCAAGATACAGACGGCCCAATAACCTTTACGGTTAGACCATCTTCCAATCTGGGAATAGTCACTGAAACTAATATAGCAAAGCCCAGAGGGGAATTTACTAGGTATGTACCTCGTAGCGAGTAGTCAGATGAAGAGACAAGCTGAAGCTGCAAGGAGAAAAGCACTGGTACAATTATAGATCTGAATACTGATGCCAGTATGTCAAAAAGACTAATTTAGCAATATACACAACCAGGCAAATACCATTGACCTGGAAGACTATCTTGATATCAGCGTCGCCCCTGCAACCCATCCACATCACATCGCATTATGGAACCAAGACCCATCTGTGCGTAAATCGACCCCTCGTTGCTCACGCCACCGGCCAGAATTGCACTCATTCTTTTCATGGACATCATAGATCAACTCAAAGCCCATACGGGGTAAGCAGCAAATGAAACACCGTGCATCAGCACAAACTCCACTTTTCGGTGAGCAATAGACTGCGAAACCCGGTCTCCCCCAACCTTTGTCAACCCGAAGTCGCCACGTGGGTCAAAGAAATCCAAGAATCAAGGATCGCCTGCTATGGTCCAAGACGCCGCACGCCGGGTCGGTATAGATGCAGAACGTCCACCCAGTCGTAAAACCCCTGAACTTGATGCCGGTGAGTAACGCAGAACCCAATATAAAGAACATTGGAAGGAACAAGCACCCCGGTCTTTCCTTCCAGCCCTAACCTCGGCCAAGGTGAGGACTCAATTATCTTTGCTGGAACTGCA
>WJFF01000056.1:91131-108173 GCA_011800825.1 Fonsecaea pugnacius | reverse complement strand
CATTGCAGCCGCCATCTCTTGCTGACGAGCCCGCAGCATTCGGGCTTCCTGAGCACGTTGCATCATGATGCGCTTCTTCTCCTCTTCCTGCATCCGTTCTTGCTGGCCTCTTCGATTTTCATCTTCTTGTAACTGTCGATCTTTCTCGCGCTGCTTCCGCTCCGCAATTTCACGCTTAATACTATCAAGAGCATTGAACTTCTCAAAGCGAGGCTGGAAGAGAGCCGCTGCTGCTTGACCATCAACGCCGGCTGCATTTGCAGCGCCGTTGGTACCTGCAGTTCGCTCATCCATAATGAGCATGAACCGTTCTTGTTCTTTGGCATGCGCGTCGTCTGCTGCAAGTTCAGCGACTGTCCGTTTCCGACTCTTTGGTGATGGTGGTCGTTGGTCATAAAGAGGATCCTTCAGCAGGGTCATAAGGCTTTCTGCCTCCTCCAGGCTCTCCACAGGTTCGAGATATAGAGGAGGTGCCGTCGCATTCACCACCCTGCCTTCGTATTCCAGCATATCCTTGGGATCAATCTTCAGCTTTATCTTCTTGAAGGGTGGCCCTTTTTCACTTGAAGGAGTCGGCGGAATGGCTGATATCGGAGTCTGTGGGACGCCGCCACCGGGTGCTCGGCTATTCACGTTTGCTTGTGACTGTTTCCGATTTAGTGACTTCGGATCTGGCGTCATGGCATCGATGACGAGATCCATATGTCGCGACAGAATCGTGGGGCGTAGGGCAACGTGATAGACTCTCGGCTGCGGTTTTGATGACTTTGGTGCGGTATCGATTGTATCGTCGGAGCCGGGATGTGCCCGGCCATCGCTCGAGGCCTGTTCTTGTTTTAGGGAAGGGGACTTTGTAACCGATTGTTCCTTGGAAGGATATGGTGCGTAGGGTGAGGGTGTAATGTACTGATTATAGTTGTGGATGGAGAATGGCTTTTCGTCGTCTGCAGTGGCCCCGGAAGCCGCAGCATCCTTTGCGGCTGACTTGTGGTCGACCACCCGCACAATGAGCCATCCGTCGTAGTATTTAACCTCAGACTTCCGAAACTCTTCTACCATGTCATGTGGAATCGTGCCTCTAGCCAGATGCTCAATGAAGACACGCATCTCGGAGTGGTAACTGAAACTACCATCCTGCTGGTCGAACCGGAAATGCGTAGGATGAAGGTGCACGATGAGGGAGGGCGCGCAACCTTTGAATTTGCGGAGAATGTGGGATTCTTTGGGAACTGGGAAGTGCGATTGTCAGTGTCGCTTGCTCGCTGGCCTGAAATGATAAGAGCATACCATAAGGCTCTGGATATTTCTTAGCAGCACGCTTGTCCAGAGATCCTCCATCAGCCGTGTTATTTCTCGTCGTCAGGCGCTGCACTCGTCGATTGGATCGGGGGGCGCCAATTGCAATTGTGCTGTTACTGACAGCGGAGGTTGGTGTCGTGCTCTGTCCAGGAAGTGTCTTCCGCGCACTGGAAGGCGAGGAAGACGGCGCTGTGGGCTTGACACCGTTCACATTTGTTTGGACGATGGGCGCAGGAGGTTTTTTCATCTTAGTTGCCGTCCCCGCGGGCTTCGCCATAACCGCAGCCATGATGGCGCTCCACCGGACGCGATCAAGGTTTCACGGTCTCCCATACACTGAAGTCGTTACTCCGAAGGAGTCGAAAGCTCGTCAAAAGCTCCTCGGCCGTGATGCGACGCAGTTGGGCAAACGCGCATCATGAGGGGCAGAGGTTGGTCGAGGATTACTTCGGAGGGGTTCCGGGGGTATAATGACTGGATCTCTGCGATTCGAGGGTTCGAGGGATCGCAGAGGTCAAGAGAATAGGGTATAAAGGATCAAAATAGATGGAATCGTGGGCATGGGGGTTGTTGGTGATACCCGGCGCCATCGTTGTCGAAGTCGCATTAAGGTCAGGACGCACTTCTCTTGGCGTTCACCTGCTCACGTGCCTCCCTCCCCTTGACGATGCTGCTTTAGAGCCCTGGGTCTTCCAACCGAAACCAACACCCTTCCTATTCTTGGTCACTGCAACTTAGACAACCCGGGCATTTTTCTTGGATAACAGACCGGATTCTCTTCCACGGACGCTCTTGTCTCTATAATGACAACGCCAAATCCCGGTGGATGATATCGCGGGTGCAGTGTCTGCCGCTCCTGGAAGGCCTAAGTCTATGGCCAACTACACCCCTAGATCACTCACCTGCGTTAACAGTCTGACTTGCAGTTTTCCTCGAATCGAAGATGCCTAAAAAGGTTCTACTATCCAGGTGTACCTGCAATCACGTTTGTCATATTCCGCAACGAGGCAGCTAAAGTTATGTAGCGAGCAACCCAAGCCGCCGATTCTCTCGCCTCCGGCCTTGACCAGCACGACAACAGAAGATATTTTAAAGTCAGAAATAAGAACACATTTCAACCCCTGGACATCTCTGATCCCTTCAGCCCATTGTTGCTGATGCACGGGTCAGCGAATGCTCGGAAGTACCTTCGACCTCAAGTGTCCTATTGAAGTCATCTGAACACCTAACTTACCTGAATGGTCTCTCAGGAGTCACACCATGTCCCTCTTGCTGACCGGGTTCGTCTTGAAAATGGTGGAGATATCGATGCCTAACGTTGTTGAGCAGGTGGCCATGTTTGTGAGGCGGCTCTCCCTTCTGCCACAACTATACAGACCATCTTGTGAAACAATAGGTTGTGGGACTGCATACATGCAACCCGACTATTATTACTCGAGGATCAAGCTGGTGATTGCGGCGCGATTGGTACCGGCCGCAAATCTTGCAGCCGGCATTTGAGGCTGCTGAAACCTGCCCTAGACGATGCCTCGAACAGTCGAAGGAGGCTATCTGCACATTACACGTTCTGCAATTGATCCATGTCAGTTTTGCTGCTTATAGTGACCGTTGGGTCGTTAGCTGAGTTGTAGCGAGGGATATTGTGCGAGAGCACTCGATCTATGTAGGTGAAGAGCCCCTTCTGTGCCCTGTTGATGTAGCTCTCCACGGTCACTGAGCTAGCAGTACACAACGGAGGTAGGCTCACAAAGCACTTTAGGACATTGACATTGGATCATCATCCACTTTAACACGAGCCTCTAAACAATTCGACATAGACTGGAGTATCCTACCACCCTTTTGCAGAACGACTTTCAGACACAGTGGTAATGACTGCGCGCTAGCCCGCCTGATGTTTCGCTCTGGAACCAAAGCTGCGCAACAATAAATGAAGTCTTCGATTGAGATTATTTCCACCGAGAATGCCGTTATAACTAGGACTATATCATATTCATACTGTGTGCAAATAGTCTGAACGCTGCAGGTCAAGCGCAAATGCGCTAAGAAGGGCTCAAACCTCTAGAGGGAGTGATGTTGATGAACTTCAGTACGAATTGCGAGTCTCGAAGGTCGCGCGGTTACCGAATGACAGAACTGGCTAGGAACCCCAAGCGATGGCGAAGCGATCCCCGCCAGCACAACTGCGGGCTTCACTTCCGCCAGCCCAGGTTGACGTCGGCAGTTCAAAGCTGCTACACAGAGCGGAGTTCTTCCGGCTGGGTTGAATGCATCAGGCACTGGCTTTGACAAACTTGGGGACAATTACTTCCCCAATCGCTGTCATTTCAGTAATTTTGATGAGATACATGTATCTCTGCAGCTCATTTATATGGTATGAATATTGTGCATACATCTTTGGCTTGATACCGTTGATCTCCGGGAGTTGCGACGATGGACGCGAGTCACCCGCCCAACATTCTCCTTCGGCAGGGTACAATCCTTCAGCATGACGAGCACGACAAAGTCCACGTACTCCGAGACACCGATCTTTTGATTCAAAGGGAGAAAATCGCCCAGATCGGTAGAGGTTTGGTGGTTGGACCAGATACCAAAATCATAGATTGCAAAGGCAAGGTGGTCTCGCCTGGTTTCGTCGATACCCATCATCACGTTTGGCAGACCCAACTGAAAGGAAGGCACAGTGACGACAGTCTTCTCGACTATACTGCAAAGGGGAATTGGCAACCGTTTAACTATACTGCGCGCGACGTCTTTTGGGGTGAGCTGGGCGGGTTAATGGAGGCTATTGACGGAGGTACGACATGTGTTGTTGACCATGCTCACATGGCCTACTCGCCGAGTCACGGCCTTGCTGCTTTTGCTGCCCCGCTCAGCTCTCAGATAAGATCGGTTTTATGCCTCAGCGTGACGCCACGGCTGAAAAGATGGGATACTGAGGTTGTGCCAGATAGTCAGATCCTACCTGATTGGTTTTTCCCTTTGCTGCGAGAGCTTCAGCAGAAAACACAACGGCAAGATGGAAAAGTGGATATTGGACTGGGGTTTGACTCTTATAATCTGCCCCGCGAGGACGTGGTACGCATATTCGAAACCGCCCGGGATATTGGGGCGAAGGTCATCACCTCCCATTGGCGAAGGAATAATATTGCCGGTAGGCCCAGACGTTCTGACCGGCAAACCTCTTTGTTCGGTCTCATTGACCTCGCACAGGTATGGGTCTCTCCGTGCCCAAAGCGTTAGAAGAATACGGACTTCTCAAACCCGACATCATATTGTCCCATGCCACGGGATCAGATGAGGAGGAGCTTGAAATTTTGAAACGTTCGGGAGCATATATTTCCGCAACACCTGGCACAGAGTCTCAGATGGCTCATGGCGAGATAATTGAGTTTAGGGATGATGTGCAAGGTTCTATAGGAGCCGACTGTGGGTTCAGAGGCGGTTGTCCTGTCTTTGGCTTCGACACTAACGAGACTTGTGATAGGTCACACGAACAATCCTTCATCATTGCTCCATGCTATGCAGGTCGGTCTCGCCGTATCACGTTCCCATCGCAACTCTCGAATATTGGCGGATGGAAAATTTCCCAGAAAGATCGAGCCTACGACAGAACATGCCTTCAATCTGGCAACCATCCTGGGTGCCCGCGCTGCAGGTGTAGCAGACAAGACCGGCAGCCTGATAGAGGCAAAGGCGGCAGATATCGTTGTGATCGATGGTAACACGCCAGCCATGTGTTGTGCCTTTGAGCATGATCCCTTAGTCGCAGTGGTCAGACACGCTGGGGTACAAGAAATAGAGACTGTCATCGTTGGGGGAAAGATCCTCAAAGAACAGGGTCGACTTGTCAAGGTCCGCTTCGGTGGGCCGGAGGTCTGGGACGGCAGCGACGGAGTTGTCTCGGCATTCGAACATGAAAGCATCCCTTGGACCACGGTAGCAGAGCAACTGCGGAGCACGAGATGCGATATTCAAAAGAGAATAGATTCTTGCGATATGAATGTCGCAAAGGGAGAGATTCTCAAGCTCTGGGGTTCAAAGAGTGGCGAGAATATACTTGTATAGATTCAAGAGATACTATATGACATCTAGAGATCAAATATAAGCGGTGAAACTGGCTCCGCAGTGAGAACTACTCCACGGGCAATCATGATAGAATCGCTGAGTTTATATTCCAGGATGGGAAGCTGAAGCCGAGACTCCATTAAAGTTACGCTTATGCTGGTTAAGCATCGCCTCTAATGCCATGACTTCAACTTCCTCCACAAATCGCCTGCCACCGTAATTCCCGCACTATCGACTTGGTTTTCTTCGTCATGTTCTCGCTGCATCGCAAATCTTGTAGGCCACCGTGCTATTGTTCCCGTTCGTCCAATTACGTACTTATAATCAAGCTATTGACGCAAAGTATCCGAACACCTGGCCGGTGAAAAGGCCAAGGCCTCTCGTCGTGGGGTGGGATTTCGCCAGTATCTCGTGCTTACCCAGTCTAATCGAGCACGCCATCTAGCGGCGAAATTTTGTTGTCGCATTGCGAATTTTGTGACTTCAATCTTCTCCTCCAGCTGATTATCTCATGCTCGGCGCATCCCATCTCCTAGCAGGGTGCCGACTATCACCTCTTCTTCACCAGAAGATATGGCCGAGATAACACGGGGTGTTGGCAAGCAGGTCGGGAGCAGTATAGAGCCAGTGGCCCGCTCTCCACCCTACGTCACAGAAGGTCCCTCGGGCCTCGATGAGAGTGATTTCGTGACGGTCACAGAGGATCGCGAGCTCAGGCGAGGTCTTCATCAGCGCCATGTGTCCCTCATCGCCATAGCCGGAGCCATCGTAAGTTTCACCGGTTCCATCATCTCATTTCCCGTTACAAAACTGACCCTTGTGTAAAGGGGACAGGTCTCTTTCTGGGACTCGGAGGATCAATTCAGACGGCTGGTCCCCTTGGAGCACTGCTAGGCTATACTACTATCGGTGTGGTTGTGTGCGCTGTGCAGTTTGCGCTGGGAGAAGTTACGGCTCTGTTGCCTGTTACTGGCTCCTTTGTCCGACATGCAGAGCTCCTCGTCGATCCTGCATTTGGTTTTGCAATAGGGTTTGTCCTTCCAACATGCTGAGCAGCACGCCATTCTGATACATGGGGAATAGATACAACCTGGTATACGGCAATTGCCTCTCCATCCCGGCGGAAATCACCGCAATCTGCGTTCTCTTTCAGTACTGGACCGACATCAACCCTTCACTTTGGATAGTGATCTTCATCGTCCTGACCGTCATCGTTGGGCTGTCCTTCATCGGCATCTATGGCGAGGTCGAGTTCTGGTTCGCCCTTCTCAAGATCCTGTTCATTGTCTTCCTGATTGTGCTCGGATTAGTCATCGACCTCGGCGGAGTTCCAGGTACGCCTCGTACTGGCTTCAGATACTGGAAAAATCCGGGCCCGTTCGTCGAGTTCATCGCCACTGGCTCTTGGGGCAAGTTTCTCGGTTATTGGGCTGTCATGAGCAACGCCGTGTTCAGCTTCGCGGGGACTGAAAGCATTGCGATGGCCGCGGCTGAGACACGAAATCCGCGGGTGGCGATTCCAAAGGCCTGCAAGCGGGTCTTCATTCGAGTTTCGACCTTTTACGTCCTGGCTGTGCTCATTGTAGGGATGCTTGTGCGGAGCGACGACCCCAGACTTGATGATGAGTCGGGCACTGCCGCGCAGAGCCCATTCGTCATCGCCGCAAGCGCGGCAGGCCTCAACGGTGTTCCATCACTGGTGAACGCCATTGTGATCACTTCTGCATGGTCCAGCTCAAACCAAGCCTTGCTTTCCGGCACCCGTGTCCTGTATGGCCTTGCGCTGAAGAACCAGGCCCCGAAAGTCTTCCTGCGGACCACTCCATGGGGTGTCCCGTACGTTTGCGTGCTTTTCTTCGCGGCATTCATGTTTCTTGCTTTCATGAGCTTATCTGACGGCGCTCTGACCGTCTTCTGGTGGCTTGTCGATTTGACGGCCTGCGGTGTGCTGATCTCGTGGATCACGGTGCTGTTGAATCATCTCCGTCTGCTGCAGGCCATGAAGGCACAGGGACTGGAATTGAAGATGCTCCCTTGGCATTCAAGATGGACTGGTACCTGGCCACCCCAGCTCCTGTCCGCCTGGGCACTATGCTAACGATCTTTGTTTCTTTTCTTCTGCACAGAATTCTCAACACCCGCAGCACTCTTCTTGTGCGTGGTAATCCTCCTCACGGCCGGATTCCCCGTCTTCACCAAGGGGAATTGGTCGACCAGTGGCTTCATCTCATCATACCTGTCAGTCCATTCCCATTTAAAAACGTCTCTTGTGTCTATCAATCCGCTGACGTTACTACCAAAGGGACATTCCTCTCGTGATCACGGCATATGTCGCTTGGAAGATTTACAAGCGGACCAAGATTGTGAAGCTTTCAGAGATTCCTCTCGCAGAGGCACTCGCGCGCGCAGCTGAAGATGTAGAGCCGGAACCGAAAATGCCGAAGTGGCGGCAGGTGGTAGGGTTCCTTTGGGACTAGTTAAACCGTGACCGTGGAGAAGGATATACTCAAGCAAGATCATATCGTCCATATCAATTACTCGATAAATCACACTGTCAAGGGGACACGCACGATGACTTCCGCCAGCTAAAGAGTTTGTGGTCTTAGAGGCATTAAGGATCTGGAGCTTGGCCTCTTTGGAGGGGCTGCACCGCATCTCGTTTGCTCAGAGCACAAGCCACCCATCGGCTTCTGCAGATTCAAGGACGTGATTTCCTATCCTTCTGCCCAGCTGCGCTGTCTCGGAACGGAACCATCGTTGCTGCTTAGGATCTACTCGCTCAAGGCTCGCGGCGAGGGTTAGTTGCCACACCACCAAGGTCGCGACACAGGGTTTCATGTCCTTGTCCGAGTTCGTCATCACGACAGTCTCCGCGCCTGGGGTTTGTGACACCTCAAGTCTCCCCAGGGCAAACGGGATGGTGAAAGCCAAACGGTCTGCCATGGAGTTGAGAAGGATCGATGATTCGAGCCATTCGCTCTGTCCATATTGAGTGCCGAGGAACGAGGGTCGGCGAGCTATTTCCAATAATTTTAGACGCGTGCTGTTGATCAGCATTCTTGTGGCGAAGTATTGGCTCCAGACGCTGGCTTGTCCCGCTGTCTGGAAGCTGTAGACCGTCGGACAGTAGAAGTATCGTTGGGGCCATGGACCGGGGTCTTTGAGAATGTGTCGCTGATAGAACCATGTCGGAGGCAATGATTTGGCCCAGTCTCGCAGTGATTCGTCACACTCTCGCGCCTGACGAAGCAGCGCCAGCACCGCCGACAGCGATAGTCCATCGTTCCGCTGCAGAAGGAGCCCCGTGTCATGGTGGAGATTGACGGCACCGACTAAAACACGGTCAAACACCATCTCACGGTGGTGCTCGCCGAAAATCTCGCCGTCGAGTATCCAATCCGCTATGCGAATGTTCCGAAGAAGAGAAGATCTGATCAGCCCTCTGCGGCCGAGTTTGACGATGGGTGTTACTTGGAGGCTATTTGCACGCTGACGCCACGACTTCAACACAACCAGGGCTCCTTCATGGTGGAAATATCTTTGTAGCGATTCAGACACAGTAGAACTAGTCGGAGGCATCGCGGCCTCGGTCCGGCCCATGAGGAACATCGTCAGCAAGCAGGCGTCGATCTCATTGGAATTGCCCCAACCGGCAAACTCCATGTCCGTGATACGCTCTTTCAACAATCTCAGGAGCACAGAGTATTTGGCTACAGCTTCAACGCCAGCCTGTGGATGCTGTTTGAGCCGCGAAAAGACAGCAAGTGAGGCGGCCGACAGAGCCAGGTCGACCATCGTAGACTGGACCCCACTAGCTTTCCATACGCCGATGTACGTGCAAAGGCTTTGGACGACGTCTGGAACATCGTCCGGAACAAATACATGGTCTTGGAGATAGTACGCGACGGCACGTGCTTCGAGGTCGAAGCGTGGGCGGAGCGACGTCAGAGATGAACGCGGTCCCCTCGGCCGTTTGATCTTGCCGCTCGCGTAGACGTTCTCGAGGTTGATCACAAAGCCGGGCTGTTCAACCACGCTGGCTGAGAAGCAGATTTGCCCAGACTTTGTGCACCGCAGACATGTCGGCCTGGTTTCGTCACACTGAGCCTCTGCGTCAGCGGTCCATCGGTGCGCCTGAAAGGCGTGGTTGCTTACATACCTTGGCCCTTCGAATCTTGCAAGTTTGACACGCCTTGCTTGAGAACGGCATTGGACATGGATGGGTCTGAAGAGAATAGAGAGAGTCCTAGACGTAATTGCTGGCTTTTGTCAAGGAGGGTAGCGACTCAGATGGAGGCTTTTGTCGTGCTCGAAAAGTTTCTCCCGGTCGGGCTTAGCTCAGTTATTGAGGCCGGTTGCCCCACATTAATATGTTTCCTGATCGGGATTAGTTTTGCTTTTCGACCCCCTTATGCTCGGTGAATCTCAATACCATTTTGATATAGAAAGAATCTTTGCGCTACCTGAATTTTGTATTTTTCAGCTCTGACAAATATACGGAGTAGTCTGACCCGAGTGACGGCTGTTGGCAAATGAACAGAGACGTTTGTCAAAATCATCAAGGATGCACGAGAGTCGTATTTTCTATTAATCTACCCTGCTCCTCTTGGGGAGGCTAGGTTTAGTACACAGCTGAAATCTTCCACAATCTCAGTGAGCAGCACTGTACCTTTGCTCCCCCCCTCTCCCCCAAAAAAGACCGAGAATGCCTTCCCCGCTGAAACCCATAAAGCTCTGGGGCGAAGCTGCGACATCAAACCCTGCAAAAGTCGCCATCATTCTAGAGGAACTGCAAGTCCCATACGAAGTGGTTCCCGTTCCTTTGTCTGATGTCAAGAAGCCCGAATACGTCGCCATCAACCCAAATGGGCGTCTACCGTCTATCCACGACCCCAACACCGGCATCACGCTGTGGGAGTCTGGTGCCATCGTCGAGTATCTCATCGAAACCTACGACAAGGAGCGCCGACTAAGCTTTGCCACGGGGACAACCGAGTTCTGGCTCGCCAGGCAGTGGCTCTACTTTCAGGTCTCCGGACAGGGCCCATATTACGGCCAGGCGGGGTGGTTCAAACTGTTCCATCCCGAAAAGCTGCCTAGTGCTCTTGATCGCTATCTGAAAGAGATGGAGAGGGTTGCAGGGGTGTTGGAAGCGCACTTGACCCGACAGAAGCAGGAGAGCGCGGATGGTGATGGCCCTTGGCTTGTTGGCAACAAATTGTCCTATGCTGACATTGCCTTTGCTCCCTGGCAATACACAGTCGGCAAGGCTTTTACCAAGGACGAGTTCGACCAGAGCAAGTATCCGCTGGTGGATGAGTGGTTTCACAAGATCACGGCTCGACCTGCAGCTAGGAAAGTGTGGGACGACCCTGAGAGCGCGAACTGAGCACTGTCGACTCTTGGGGGAGGAGAAATAAGAGTCTCCAGAGATATACGAGAAGGGATACTATACTACCATCTCATGATTGACTTTATAATTCTGCAGCTATGTAACATGGTGCAGTTCAACACCGCACTATATCGCCTATATCGCCCACCATTTGATCAAAAATTTCAAAATTAGAGACACCACCTACTGCATCCAGAGAGGCTTGCGACTCAACCATGGGCTCCAGTATATCAAGGGTGATTCATCGACTGCTGTAACCCTTAAACTTTCTGATCAACAAATAAGTACATGAATACGTACCCAGGAAGCCGTCGGCGAATTGGCCGCCGCCGTCCCGACGGCCGAATCGACGACGGCGATAAGCGACATCCATAGCACACGTCTACAACTGACGCTGGAGATGTCCGATGAGACAATACCAAGATCGGAACGTGGGCCGGAATACACAAAACGAGTAGATCCCTCTCAGCTGGCGTTGTTTTGCTGAGCATCATATGTAAATAGTTGTTATTAAACAATCGGTCCTCGTCTCCGGGCATGGCGGCGGCGGCGGTCGAGATTCTCAAATTTCCCACCTCGTCCCCGGCAGACACGACACCTCTGGACAGGCTGAA
The DNA here is from genome assembly GCA_011800825.1 of Fonsecaea pugnacius. Lineage (NCBI taxonomy): Eukaryota > Fungi > Ascomycota > Eurotiomycetes > Chaetothyriales > Herpotrichiellaceae > Fonsecaea > Fonsecaea pugnacius. The sequence goes on along the minus strand of WJFF01000056.1, from coordinate 96,803 downwards.
AGAGGCTGGGTATGACGCGTCCCAGATCTTAGCTGTGGTTGGCAAGACGGAAGGTATGTATTGACCCCTTTCCCCATCGTTTGGTCTGGGTCTGCCCAACCGCCTCCCCCTCCCACCTCTCCAACATCAAAAAGCAGGGTGGGACAGGGCACTCAAACACAAGCTATCAGACAGAAAACGATGAATGCTGACTAGCGGATGTACTTACTTTCTCAAAGGGAACGGCTGCGTCAATGACTTTTCCCGCACGCTCGCGTCTACGGTATGGGAACCCCTGATTCCTCATGACGCCGTGACCATCTTCTCCGGCGGGACCGAGGGCGTGCTCAGCCCGCACGTCACCTTCTTTGTGCGCGCCCGTGACGGCCATCGCACGGGCCTCGTCGCCTCGATCGGGCGCACGCGGGTTTTGGAGCCCCACGAGGTCGGCACGCCAGAGCATGCCGTGCAGGTAGCGCAGACGGTGCGCGGGATGATGCGCGGCGCATCCCTCGCGGCAGGGGACGTCCATCTCGTCCTCGTCAAGTGTCCGTTATTGACGTCGGCCAAGATCGAGGCGGCTCGCGCACAGGCCCGCGTGCCCGTCACGACAGACACGTACGAGTCCATGGCCAAGTCGCGGCACGCGAGTGCCGTGGGGATCGCCTCCGCGCTGGACGAGTTGCCAGACGGTAGTCAACTTGAAGACGTCCTAGCGTCACAAAACACCTGGAGCGCCAAAGCGAGCTGCAGCAGCGGCGCAGAGCTGGAGGATTGCCATGTCCTCGTCCTGGCGACGGATCCGGCCGCGGCGGGAGCGGGTCCCACGCACAACCTGCACGCACTGTCGCGGTATATGGCCGACGCGATCGACGCGGCCGCCGTACTGGACCTTCTTGAGACGGTCAAGAGGCACAACGGCACGGTAATCCAGGTCTTTGCAAAGGCCGAGGCGGACCCAAGCGGCCACGTCCGCGCGTGGCGTCACACCATGAACACGGACAGCGACATCCACAGCACCCGCCACGCTAGGGCCGCGGTCGGCGGCTTGATCGCCGGATTGGTTTCTGATTGTCAGATCTACGTCAGCGGAGGGGCAGAAGGGCAAGGACCATCTGGCGGTGGGAGTCTGTGTATCGTGTATAAAACCGAATAGAACTACCTCTTGTGGCTTGTTTTGGCTAGGAGTCAATCCTGCTTGTCTGGGAGGGCGACTGCCTTGTCGTACTCGCTCTCCGTCCGTCTGACTGTCCTTTTCTAGTCCGTTTCAATCTCGCTCACTCGGGTTGATAGATCATCAAGGACGACTCTCTCCTTGTATATCGGGTTTCATACTCTTCCGTTTTCGTCTCCATCTTGATCTTCGTGGTATTCACGTTGACGTTCATCAACCCGTTAATCCCTCTTCATACATCTCCGACTCTAGCGTGACCTTCTCTCACGAATCCTGACCAACAACGGATCCCTGATCCTAGCAAAGAAGAAACTTCTCGACACGGGGATTTCGGGCAGTTTCTTCGCTTCGTTGCCATCAAAGCCGGTGTCGGTGGTGACCAGCTCCACGTCAAAGTACAGTAACAGTGTCCCGACGAGTTTGACCAGCTAGAAACCCACGAAAGAGTTATTCGTTAGTATAGCAAGGACCAGGGAAGGTTTCGGAGGCAGGTGGCGGTGGAATCGATAGAGGGAGGGAGGGAGAATAGGAGAATGAGAGAATGGGAGAGACTAGGTCGTGGATGGTCACTCACCTCCATCATGGCAACGTTCTTGCCGATACACTGCCTCGACCCGTGGCCAAAGGGCATCCAGTACCGCTGCATCTCCTCGGGACTGATCCCGCCTGACCCGTGAATCCAGCGGTCGGGGTTGAACATCGCGGCGTCGGGACCAAAAGTTTCCTGGTTCAGATGGACCGGCAGGGCGGACATTCCAACTATTGTCTATCATTTCCATTAGAGACCAGAATCCCAAATGTCACTTTTCGAATTTGGAAGACCCAAAAACATACCTTGGCAGGGAAATACGTCCCGGCAACGACGCGCCCTCCCTCTGGCACGTACCGCGGGAGATTGATCGTCGCAGGGGGAGTCAGTCGAAGACTCTCCTTGATCACCGCTTGCAGGTACGGCAATTTGCCAAAGTCCGCGTATGTCGGGGGTGTCTCGTCGGTCTTGTAATCGCGTTCGGGAAACGCGGTTCGTAATTCCTTGGTCAGGTTCTCATAGACGGCGGGATGGCCGAGAATGTGATAGAATGTATAGCTCAGAGCCGACGAGGTCGAGTCACTCCCGGCGACGCTGCATTCATTGAGTTAGCACGGGGGCGACAGACGTCGGATAAAAATAATGAAGAAACGTACATGCTGGAGAAAGCTTCAGTCCGTAGATCAATCGAGTCGAGCATTTGACCTGTCACTGGATCCTTGGCCTCGATGAGCCTGCCGAGGAGATCTTTCCGGTCGCTGACTTTCTCCTGTCTCCGTTCCACGCGAGACCTCGTAAGCTAGAGGGTATAGTTAGCCAGTTGCACCCACAGAGAGGTTTCTGCTACCTGTCTGACCTCTTTCAGCCTTTCACGGCCCGCTTGCAGGCTCTGCAGCCAAGGAATCGGGAGCCAGGTCCACTTGGTATATGGAATCAGGGACGGCATCATTCCAATCGTCGACCCAAATTCCATCTGATTGTTGATGAGACGGATATGTTCGTCTTCCACTCCAGTTTCGAGCATGCCGAATCCCTCGCTAAAAGCCTACAATCGCCAAACAATCAGTCACAAATCCGGGACAGGCACAGCAAGGCCGACATACCAACTCTCCAATGACATCGAAGGCGAAGAAATGGCACCATTTCCCCAGGTTGACCTCGGCTCCAGAGTTTGCAAACGCCGACATCTTGCTCATGAAGATCTGGAGGCGCTCCTGGACAAACTTCTCCATAGACTGGAGTGCATTCATGCTGTACCCGTGAGACACGATGCGTTTGCGCTGGGCATGCAGATACGGGTCTCTCTGACCAAAAATGGTGGGTCGGAAGGCGGTAAAAGCACTTTTCCAGTCCCTTAGCTTTACAATTTGCATCGAGCTTCCCCAAACTTACTCGTAGTATGTCGTCTGTCAGGGTCAGATACTTGATAGCGTCTCGAGCTCAGCTGCTGACTTACCTTCAGAAAGTCTCTGCCTTGTACAGTGTTGTATATCTCCCGAATTGCCGACTTGTCAGATATAATCACCTCATTCGGCGCGATGCGGACGATGGGTCCGTATTGTTCGTGCAGGGCTAGAATTGTCTCGTGGAAATTGCCATTGTTGAATGCCAGCAACTTCCAAAGCGGGCTGAGTGACGCCCAGAACGGTCCGTTGACCTTGGCCAAAGGCGACAGCCATCGCTGGTAGACGATGAATGCGAAGATGCATACGAATACACCTGCCACAGGAATCACCCAAGAGAGCTGACACACGAAATCAACGACCTGGGCAGCCACAGAGGCCGCTTGTCCATGCATTTTGAGGGTCTTTGGTCCCGTGTACACTTTGTTATCGCTTGTTTTAGTGGTCTCCGTGCTTTTAATATGCCGAGACCTCTTGAAATGGAGGTGTACTTCTCCCCTCCCACAGTGTCGGCTCCCAGCCGCGGCTCACCCGGCTCCATTCCGATCGGATACTTGCATGTTGACGCAGCTTGAAGATCCATGTTGAGTCGTCGCTTGGTCTCCAAAAATGTGGCAACAACTCCAAGAAAGTTGGAGACTCCGCATCAGCCGTTTCATAGTCTGGCAGGAGGCAGGGCTCGTTGCTGCATGATAGAAGCGACTATCTGGTCATAGGGGTTCAAAGCCGGACCAATCAGCTGAAAGAAGATCCCTCGGAAGGCCAGTTCCAAACAGCAAGTCGTCAAAGTCGATAAGATCCGAGCTGAGTGTCAATTGACCTTCGTCCTGTGGTCGTTGCAAGGGAATCCTGTCTGCCGACAGCAATGCCGGGTCCGAATTATCCGGATGATGCTGTGTTAGATGGCCTTGACTGGAGGGTTGGCCAGGAAGGGGAGTTTCCCGACCACTCGCTTGAGTCTGAATTCGCTCGAGTAGGATCAGGTACCTCGATGCAAGCGTGCTGGTACTGCTGGCTACCTTTAAAAATTCCATGCCCAGCTCCAGGGTTTCGTCCAGCCCGATCTGACCCAGCGCTTCTAGCTTCCATCTTTCCATGGTCTGTAATGTCAAGAGGACTCCGATAGCAGTAAATACATCTGTAGATATTAGTCGGAAGTCAGTCTGCATGGGTGTGTCTTACAGTGGAGATTGTACCACAGAGAATTCAGCAGCCCACGACGATACTGAGAGTAGATGACCCTGATAGTCTCACGGGCAGCCAAGATGCAACGGTTGCAAGAGGCGATTGCAACATCTCTATGAAAACTGTCCTCGATTTCTTGTCTACTGAATATCAGAAATGACTGGCGATGGAGCAATAGCCGGACATTTAGAAACCTGCATTCAGGTCAGTGTTTCTTCTGATAGCCCTGTAATGACTTGCATACCGAATGTACATGACATTACGCTGTCGTTGGAAATCAGGGCCGTCCGGATAGTCGGGCTCCTCTTTCAGATGGGCTGGGTTGCCATTCCACCAGGACAGTAGTTCCCCATCCAAAAGTACCGAGTGGCCAAATATCTCGGTGAAATGATCCTGCTTGTTAGGAGAAGGAACCGTCGAAGTCCATGGTTTTGTCGCCGAAGAGTAGAGTTTGACGAGGACACTGTCGATAATATGTGCGAGTTTGATCGTCCGAATGAAGAAGGACGTCAATGACGGACGATTTGCGGGCTGCCGAGGTGTAATCGAGTCATTCATGATATATTGATCGTCGACCGGCAATGGAAGCTCGACATCTGACGCATTCCCCGTGGGAATGGAAGGCGGCCTGCCAAATTTCATGCTCAAAGTGCGGTCAATCACAAAGCAACCCCACCACACACGTTTTCTCACTTCTCTTTCAACAGCGGACATAGCGGGGGAAGGGTTAAGATGGAGGCCAATGCTGATAGAGGTTCTAATCATGAGTCCACTGAGGCTCCAGCATTCCGTCAACTCTAGAGTGCCTTGGAGGTAGTGACACATCAAAAGCAGGGCCTGGACGAGCTCCAAATTCCCTTCCTTGAAGATATGCGCAAACACAATGTTTCGAGCCCGTACGAGGAATCGCGTTGCTGAATGAGAAGCACTTCTCCCTTCGATGGGATCGTGAAACTCGCATCCATGAACGAAAATGAGGTTGAGAACCGCCAGCCAGGTAGCTTTCGTGTCAGAGTGATCGCCATCGCTAGTCCACATTCGTTCGTATTGGGTTCTGAAGCTTGGCTCGTGAACAAAGGGGTAGAGGCGATGTACGTGGTTGAAGTACAAGTCTACAAGACTGTCTGCTAGATCTCTCGATGGCAGTTCATACGTGTCCTCGCAGTCTCTGGGAGTCAGACCGGGATCGAGGCTGTGAGTCTGAGAGCTCCGCGAACTCGACAGGCGGCGGCGTTTGTTGGCTGGGGTAAGGGCTTGCCGCGGTGCATTAGTCGTTTGAACCTTAGAGACGAAGGCAAAGGTCGACGACTCTCCAAAGAACGCCTCAGGGTCTTGAGTTTCTGACGGACTCGTAGAGAGGGGCGTCTGAACGCTTGTGACTCTGCGCTGGATTGTGACATCG